>JBBPTI010000373.1:0-15202 GCA_038093995.1 Tylopilus aff. callainus | reverse complement strand
TCTGCTGGAAAGCTCTCTACCAGCAGGCCAACATCAATGACACCCATGCAATCTGCCTACTTGAGCAGAACACCTTGAGGGCCATCATCACCCAGTTGTTCAAAGAAGGAAAGTGCTCTAATGTGCCTGCCACCTACCTGCACAACATCTGAAAGACCAGGACTGCCATGAAGGCCCTTATGTTCATACGCGGAGGAGAAAGAAAGATTGCCCCCAGGATAAGTATGCAGGGGCTAGCTGAAGAAAATGCCGAAGAAGCGGTCTATGTGCTGAGCAGCAATGATAGCTGATCCAGGTGCTTCAACTGTAAATGCACTGGACACCGAATCAAAGAGTGCCGCCAGCTGAGGGTCAACCAATGCCTGTTATGATCATGTGATACTTGATGCTACGCATGGACCTGCATTACACTCTTTCCTTTTCTCTGGCCCTTAGCTCAGTTGCTCACACTCCCTTGCTACCATCCCAGCATCCTACGATGCCCTACGATATAGTGCTCCTCGCCCCTCATCGCCCTATAAGTCGCCACTTGCCTTTGCCCCTGCTATGGTTCTCTGCATGTGATCTATAGTTCCACGGTCACCTGACGCTACACGATTTATCAGCAATGCCTCATGGCACAGCCCCACACCAGTCACATGACCCCACATGTGATACAATCTAGACTCCTTGAACAACCACTCAGCATAGACCTCATGCCTCGGATAAGGCACAGCCCCTTTAACAGCAGACCCCAGCACTCATAGATGACACCACCCCCTGAGATGCAGAGACCCTGAACTTCTCTACAGTCGCACGGCACCGACACGCGCACATGCTCACCGCTACACGGCTCGCACCCCATGGATAGGCTCACGCAACAGCTCTCACCCCTCAGACTTGCTCACGGTATGTCACCGCATCGCAACCCTTAGCCCTGACACACCGCCTCTGGCACTCCGCAGTCCTGCAACACACCATATCGTGCCACAATCACACAATTGCTCGCCATAGCATCACCCTCGTACCTTGGCCTATAGCGATATCCACGCATAGACACTGGCATGACTCATAAGGACTCATGACCAATAGCCATTCACCCACACCACAGCCTATGCCTTATGCTGTACAGCCCCACATAGCCACACACCACCCCACACTGCCTAGAGCATAGCCCTGCTCGCATGGACCAAGACATTCCTTTAATCCACAGAGACCCACGAACTCTGCAGACCATATACGGTAATCAAGCCAGCCCTTGACGGACCATATATAGTAATAGTGTACAAATACATACAAACCCTGTAACAGTATATAAACCCCAGCCACTATCCCTCAAGATCCCAGCTTATCATTGATGGGTGGTGGCTTATAGGAACCCTACCTCCAAACGGGTAGTGGCCACAAGCTACTAGACCTAGACCCACAATGTTGCTGTACCACTAGGGTCTTGAAGGATATTGACTAGGCCACTGTATAAATGCCTATTGCCTTCCCCGCTCTGTTACCTGGCCATAAGACCTATAACAGCATGGCTCCCCTTGATGACACGTTGCAACTCTCTCCTCCACTATCGGCATTCACCACCACTAGCCCTAGGCTTGACAGCTCCGGCTCGAGTTGTTTCATTATGATAAGCTCACATCTTTCACTGTGACCCTCGATGTCGCCTTGGAAGCCTATGACGACATCATACTCGACGAGCAGACACAGTAGAGAGTTATCAAGGGTTACTCGCAGACGAGCAGAGATAGACGGGTTAGTTCCTATTCGCTCAACGACACTTACAACCACAACAGAAGCATGGATGATGGGTTGAAAGAAGCTCTATTGCCGGATCCTGCCATAACGCAGCAGTAGATTGCTAGACACCCTACAGTTCCATTTACAACCAGAACTGACTTGCCACAGGTTGACGGCTCCAGCAAGTTCTTATGCCGGATTGCGCAGACGCCCACAGACCTTTACGACCAACACCTGCTACACTACCACAGACCTACAGCCGACGCAGGCTTGAGGCCTTTAGCCCAAGGCATTGTATTGGGACCACTACACATTCGCTACCCCACGCCATCAGTATATGGCATCTTTGATGACGACAGCCGACCCGAGGCTTTGAGGCTCTCAGCTGGGAGCATTATAACCAGAATCCCTCTTACAGCTTGACACCCGCATGTCCTCGGTACGACGCTAAACTGCCTCAGATTGCAGGACTAACCCTGGATCACCATTATGACATCATACGGGGCACACCTTAGGAACCCAACAGCATAGTATTCCAGAGAGTCTACTCTCGCTAGCAGTATACGACTGCTTGACGCTAACCGACACGACGTCCGCTATCAGTCTACTCATTGATTGGCATTTCATCAAGGAAGGATATGGCACCACTGGACTAACCCATGATAAGCAGTAGACTCCGACTTTGACATCCCTCGCCCTCGGCATGGTGGAAACTGCCTTGGACTCCGATCGCCAGATTCACCTGGGATCTTTTGTTTACAGATTCGATGATGGGGTTAGCCCTCCCCCTAAGAAAAGGCAGTGACGACGAACACTGACGATGAAGACCAAAAGCCTGGCCAGGGGTAACACTCAAGACGAGGTACTCCACTTCTTGAATAGAAGTCTAGCGATATGCCAGTCACACCCGCATGTGTGCACAAACTGCATCCTCTTCCTTCAGAACACCGGACTCGGCATCCAAAGGATGGTCGCTGCGGCCTCCCATCCCAAGGACTGTGATGCACCCACCGAAGTGCAGTAGCAGGCTCGATCCCCCTTTCTCTTACAGGTAGTCTCTGGGATCAAGATCCCCTCAGTAGCAGGCCGCTTTTCTCTTCTCTTTCTCCAGTGCCCATGCACAATACACAACTGACCCTCTTTTACACCTAGATTACTGCTGGAGAACCGCAGGACTGCCACCGATGTGATCCACCGCCAGTTACCAGCACTTCGCAGGATGAAGATCGACACCTTATTTATCGGGTCTCAGATACCCATATGACACGCTATAGTCCCTTGACCGATTGAAGGGTGAAGCGTCAAAACACTGACCTTACCAGAGTGACTGACTGCTCAACTATCAGGCTAATCGACCAGCCAAACCTATTGGGCCGAATGACTGGCCACATTCAACAACGACATTAGGGTTATGGGCTTCCCCAGAAAAAGCAGACAAAGACCTTCGGATAAGGCATCAGGTATGAAATAGGACCAACATTAGCAACATGACTAGGCCCACCAACAATAGGGGTAAGCATTTACGACTAGACTAATGGACGCCCTTCGCAGACAGTTGGGGTCCCTTGCAAGCGACAAGACAATGAAACGACTATGGGACCCCAACCATACCAAGAGCCCACTGAAAGACATTAACGACATAGAATTCCCCTTTGCGGATAGTTGGGGGATACTCGCACAGACCAAATCAAGACCCCAAAGCATTAAGGTATTCAACTAATGACATAGACTAACCACCAGGCCCAACAGACATAGGGGCAGGTGCATGACAACAGAACAGAACTCTGCCAGAAGGAGTATAACAACTAGATCTTGGGCCAAGACGAAAAATGCATGAGGGTAGCCTTTTCTCTGAAAAAATGAAGCAGCAACAACGAAGACGGCCCTAGATCACGACATAAGAAACAATTGGTATAGAAGCGATTCGCCCCCGACGGAAGGGAGGCCCAGTTCATAATGTAAGAAATACCGACACACCATGGCCAAACAATTCAACCCGTACGACTCGACTAAAACAGCCAAGAAGGCTATGATCAACGCCCATCGCGACGACTGGGCTGATAAAGTCAACAAAGTAGCAGAAGAGTTCTTGGACATTTGGGCTAATCAGAAAGACTCCTGCAGACAAGTTAAGGAGTTACAGGAATGAGTCCAATTCCTCGAAGTGACCATCACCCAACTCTTCATCGCCATGAGTAACTGAGCCCCACCGACCAACAGGGATTTAGATCAGGCATATGAAGCCCTGAATCTCGAAGACCGCCGACTGCAGACGATGGAACCACTCTTCTCCATTATACGAAATCTACAGGAACGATACGACCAGCAGGCACAATCACAACCTGAACCAGAATGGGAAGTGCATATGACCGACAGATGCCACAAATGCGGATTCCACCCCAGAGGACATAGCTGGAGGTGCTCAGCCCTACAACCACAGAAAGAAGAAAAGAGACCAACGTGGCTCAGGCGCCCCTATAACACGAAAGGCTGCCCGCAGAAGTATCAGACGAAAGGAGAGAGTGATACAACCCTTAGGTGGGGCTGCGAGTGAGCTGTATGACAGTGGGAGGATAGTGGTGAGAGGAGCTAGTGGGAACCCAGGCGTTGACTGAGGACTAAGGGGAAAACCCAAGATAACTCGAATGAGGATCTTGGGGCTTTATTGACAGCCTTATATACAGTTACAGGTTGTTTGTACGTATTGGTGACCTATTACTACATATGGTACTTTAGGGCAGTTATGAGAGTGTGGGGTTTACGCCATTGGTCGAGGGTGAGTCATGAGGAGTCATCGCACAGCCTTACGCAGCCCAGGTGCCAATGAGGCGAGATCATGTTATGATGGTGTGATATGGCGTGCTAGTGATGTCATGGGGCTGTGTAGGGGTCTGGACTTGGCTTACTAAGGTAGACACAGCTTGGCACTGCCATCGTGTGGCATGTGAATGCTATTAGTAAGCAAGTCGCGGGTACCAGTGCTGCAATAGGGGAGAGCTAAAAGAGGGAGTAGGCTAGGTGGAGTGCGGGCGAGCATAACAGAGAGCGTTCCACTGACACCACCCAGTCTTCCCGAACCTGCGAAGCCGTAAACGAAACACAGCTGACGAAAGGCCTGGATGATATACCCATGAGTTTTTATTCACAGGACGTACGACACGTCCTAGGCACGACGATAAACTGTCCAACGTCCTCGATATGACGCTAAAACTGTCTCAACGGATGCCCCGGTCTGGCATCACCCTGAAAACACGAAAACCCATAGCAGTAATGACAACAGGTCCTAAGCATGACCTTAAACCGCCCCGGATGCACCTTGACGGTGCCTCATTCGATCCACAACCCCACGCATCCTTGACATAATGATAAACTGTCCCAGATCCTGCTGAATAGGATCACCCCACAGTACAAACCCAGAGTGACCTCGGCAGGTTGATAAACTGCCTTGGCTTGACAGGAAACGTGATCCGCAAGCACCTCTTACAACACCGACCCCGACACATAGATGCAGCTCAGGACTGCCCCCGACATGCGATCTCACTGGCTTAAATTAGCGGAAGTAATGCCGTTAGATGAAGATCACGAACCACCTGTGAACGACCGTCCTTGCCTTTGGATAAGGCCGGACTACCCCGACAGACAAAGAACATGAGCAGAACGTGACTGCTCCAACGAATGACTCATTGGCCACGGATTGGACCAACATTACAAAAGACATCGCAGACGATAGATGCAGCTCAAGACTGCCG
The DNA here is from genome assembly GCA_038093995.1 of Tylopilus aff. callainus. Taxonomy (NCBI): domain Eukaryota; kingdom Fungi; phylum Basidiomycota; class Agaricomycetes; order Boletales; family Boletaceae; genus Tylopilus; species Tylopilus aff. callainus. The sequence goes on along the minus strand of JBBPTI010000373.1, from coordinate 9,731 downwards.
CCACCTAAGTATTTGGCTGACTTAAAATTGCAAAAGTAGCGCCGCCAGCTTACCGAATACCACTGACACCCGCAGACGAAGAAACAGACATGCCTACAGACTGGCATACGGAAAATCCCAGCAGACGACAGTGGTCATAGTTTCACTTGGAACCTCTCAGTTCACTCACTACCCATCCTTGCCTGATCTTCGGATCGCAACGAAGCTATTCCCACACACGACACCGCGCAGACGCTGGACCCTTTTACAGTAACAAAACCCCTCACTGCTCGTTGACCAAGCTTTACGACATCCACCCCGGGCATACCACCCTTCGCATAAACGCACCAGAAGAACGAGACTCCTGGATGCCACGACAGTCACTACTCACCATCACTCATACCAAAGCAGTTGCTCATCCATTCGCATTACAAGTCCCCTCGCAGTAGAAGAATAATGATACCATCTTTCTCTTAAGGGCATTCATGGCCTACGCATGAAGAACAGTACCCACACGCCGGACTTACTCCACAATAAGACCCCTCTGCAAGTTGAAGCTGCCAAGCGTTGATGGACCCACTGGTAGTCGCCAGATGGCTAGACTTTGCCCACACATGCAAGACACCTCTGCAGTCGCCACTCCTCCACAGTCATCCATACCCGGTACCCTATTCCGACATTGATGACCGATACTCGGACTTCACCTGCGACTTCACTGCTTACGCACAAGTACTCTGTTAACATGCACTATGGTGCTGCGCACCGGCACATCAACATAAACTGTGCCTCGACGGCACACCCTGCCGCCTCAATGGCACTTCTCCATCCACATTCCTCCGCCTTCGGCTAGTGATTTCCATCCTGGACAGGCACAATGGTTTAGTAACTAGCAATGCGATCATTCCTTGTCCACCCCCGGTCTTTTACTCGCAAAGCCCCGGTAGGCTTTATCTAGTACTTACTTTTCCCTGGACTTTTCTAGGCTTTTGTTGCCACGCTGTTGCCTCAGCATTGGGACACCGGATTCCGGCAGTGTAAAGTTCCCTTTACCAGGCATTCGGCAGTATGGTTCTGCCACACTCTTGGTCTCTCGGACTTGATGTCTGCCTCCTCAGTCTTGACCCGCCCTCCACCCCTGGGCCTCGCTCACTCCAGTCCCCTCTCAATCTCTCGGCCTCTTTAGCATCTTGTACTACGGATCATCTGGAATCTGATCCTTGGTTGGGGGATAGTGTTACGATTGTGCAATACTCGATGCTATGCACGGACCTGCGTTACACTCTTTCCTTTTCTCTGGCCCTTAGCTCAGTTGCTCACACTCCCTTGCTACCATCCCAGCATCCTACGATGCCCTACGATATAGTGCTCCTCGCCCCTCGTCGCCCTATAAGTTGCCACTCACCTTTGCCCCTGCTACGGTTCTCTGCATGTGATCTATAGTCCCACGGTCACCTGACGCTACACGATTTATCAGCGATGCCTCATGGCACAGCCCTGCACCAGTCACATGACCCTGCACGTGATACGATCTAGACTCCTCGAACAGCCACTTGGCACAGACCTTGTGCCTCGGATAAGGCACAGCCCCTTTAACGGCAGACCCCAGCACTCGTAGATGACACCACCCCCTGAGATGCAGAGACCCTGAACTTCTCTACAGTCGCACGGCACCGACACACGCACATGCTCACTGCTACACGGCTCGCACCCCATGGATAGGCTCACGCAACAGCTCTCACCCCTCAGACTTGCTCACGGTATGTCACCGCATCGCAACCCTTAGCCCTGACACACCGCCTCCAGCACTCTGCAGTCCCGCAACACACCATATCGTGCCACAATCACGCAATTGCTTGCCATAGCATCACCCTTGTACCTTGGCCTATAGCAATACCCATGCATAGACACCGGCATGACTCATAAGGACTCATGACCAATAGCCATTCACCCGCACCACAGCCGACGCCTTATGCCATACAGCCCCACATAGCCGCACACCACCCCGCACTGCCTAGAGCATAGTCCTGCTCACACGGACCAAGACATTCCTTTAACCCACAGAGACCCATGAACTCTGCAGACCATATACGGTAATCAAGCCAGCCCTTGACGGACCATATATAGTAATAGTGTACAAATACATACAAACCCTGTAACAGTATATAAACCCCAGCCACTATCCCTCAAGACCCTAGCTTATCATTGATGGGTGGTGGCTTATAGGAACCCTACCTCTAAATGGGTAGTGGCCACAAGCTACTAGACCTAGACCCACAATGTCGCTGTACCACTAGGATCTTGAAGGATATCGACTAGGCCACTGTATAAATGCCTATTGCCTTCCCCACTCTGTTACCTGGCCATAAGACCTATAACAGCATGGCTCCCCTTGATGACACGTTGCAACTCTCTCCTCCGCTATCAGCATTCGCCACCACTAGCCCTAGACTTGACAGCTCCGGCTCGAGTTGTTTCAATGCCCTTCTTGCAGATTCATACAAGGTGGGCATAGCACCCATTGCAAGATGAGGAAAACAATTCACAGGATCCTGCTGGCTGAAGAAGAAGAGTTTGACCGAAACACCCCACTCAGGATGGAAGAACTAGCTGTGGTGGTAAAGAAGCAGCAGAACCCCAAGGAAGAGTTGGGTTTTCAAGTTGTTAAATACGACAACAAGGGAAAAGGCAGAGCCTGAAGGGCACATTGGGTGCCCTTACAGTGAGAGAAAGATTCATCGCACACTCCTACCGTTTCCATATCACCTCTGACAATTGTATAGTACCTATTTTCTTGCCTGGTCAAGAGGAGCCTGCTTCCCAGCAGCTCGGCAGCAACTGTGAACCCAATGCCATGCTTAATTCCTCTTTATACCCCACTCCGCCACACTCCCCTCGTGTGCAAAGCCTGACAACCACACCCCCTGTCATCCGAATTCTCAGCATCAATCGATAAGAAATTACCCTGACCATCTGGGTCAAGTCCAAACATGGTAGTTTCATCAATGCCTCCGCTCTGCTTGATAGTGGGGCCCAGTCCTCCTTTATGCATGAGAGCTTCACCCTAAAGCATGGAATCTCCCTAGAACCCCTCAAAAACCCCATATTAGTTTACAACATAGATGGGACCCCCAACAGAGCCGGCCTGGTAACCCATATGGCTGAAGTACTGCTGGACTACCAAGGGCATATGGAAAAGGCCTGGGTGGAGGTAACTGATCTAGGAAACAAGGATCTGATCCTTGGGTATCCCTGGCTCAAGGCCCATAATCCCTGCATCAATTGGAAAGAAGAAACGGTGCATCTGCTGGACTGCCCAGAAATGTGCAACTATGATGGGATATCCCAGGTAGTCCAGAAGGCTGAAGAACAGGAGAAAGAGACAGCTGAAGAAGTGGGTGCGTGCAGCACCCAAGCTGAAAAAGTAGAGATTCAGAGCACTGAGGAACCAAGAGCCCGAGACCTAGTATTGCCTGAGTATCACCCGTTCCTCCAGGTGTTCAAACAGAAGGAATCTGAATGCATGCTGGTCCGCAAGCCATGGGATTATGCCATTGAGTTGAAAGACTCCTTTAAGTTGAGGAAGAGCTGGAACATTCCCTTAAGCCCGCAAGAGCAGCAAGAGGTGGATGAGTTCATCAATGACCAATTGTGCAAAGACTATATACACCCATCCAAATCCGAACAGACCATCCCCATCTTCTTTGTACCCAAGAAGGACAGAAAGAAGCAAATGGTTCAGGATTACTGATATCTCAATGAACACACAGTCTGAAACAACTACCCGCTCCTGCTCATTTCCCAGCTAGTAGACCAGCTCAAGAGTGCCCACCTGTTCACCAAGATGGATCTTCAATGGGGTTACAACAATGTGTGTATCAAGGAAGGCGATGAATGGAAGGCCGCATTTACCTGTCACTGAGGATCATTTGAGCCCCTTGTCATGTTCTTTGGGCTCTGCAATTCCCTTGCCACCTTCCAGACCATGATGAATGAAATCTTTGCTGACATGTCTGCTAACGTCCTGGTATACATTGATGACCTAATGATTTTCACCCCAACCGATGACATCAAAGAACATCAGAAGATAGTCAAGGAGGTGCTTAGGTAGCTCGAAGAGAATGATCTGTTTGTCAAGCCCTCCAAATGTGTATTCTCAGTGAAGGAAGTAGAGTTCCTGGGCATGATCGTTGGGGTAAATGGAGTAAGCATGGATAGCACCAAGGTAACTGCCATAATGGATTGGCCACGGCCAAAGGATGTCCGAGGAGTCCGCTCCTTCCTGGGCATGGCCAACTTCTACCAGCGCTTTATACAGGACTTCACCAAGGTTGCCTGTCCCCTTCATGACCTAACAAGAAAGGACGAACCCTTTTGTTGGACTGATGCATGAGAAGAAGCTTTCACTGGGCTCAAGAGAGCATTTACCACAGCCCCAGTACTTGCATACCCCGATAATGACAAGCATTATCGGCTGGAAAGTGATGCCTCTTCCTTTGCCACTGGTGCAGTTCTCCTGATAGAAAAGGATGACAAATGGCACCCTGTGGCCTACTCCTCCCATGCAATGATGCCAGAGGAGCAAAACTACCCGATAGCAGACAAAGAGATGCTGAGTGTAATTCGGGCATTGGAGACATGGCAACACTATTTGAAAGGGACCATCCATGAGTTTCAGATTTGGAATGATCATCAGAATCTGACCTGGTTCATGACCTGACAGAATCTCAACCGATGACAGGCCCAATGGGCCCAATATCTGTCCAGGTTCAATTTCAAATGGTTCCACAAGCCCAGGAAAACAATGGGCAAAGCTGATGCCCTCAGCAGACATGAGGATCTGGCAGTAGGAGACGAGGATGACAACCAGCAGGTGCTGGTGGTGCCACCCAAGGCAATAGGAGTCTGAGGGATGAAGAAGGTCCAGAAAATGGTCATACTGCATCCTAGCGGTGATGCCCTCACAGACACCATCTCCCATGAAATCATCAAGCTCCAAGTGCCAGTCCAGGCCTGTCTAGAGGCGTTGGGGTACATCATCGCAGATGGATGTTGCTTGAAGAATGGGTGAGTATACATCCCGCTGGCCTATCAGCCCAAGATATTGCAGCAACACCATGATGCTCCCCTCGCAGGACACCCCGGAGTAGAGTGCACCATAGAGTTCATTCACTGAAAGTACGATTGGCCCAACCTTGCCAAAGATGTCCAAGAGTATGTCAAGCATTGCACATGCTGTGCTCAGGTGAAACCAGGCAACCAGCCTCCAGCTGGAAAAATCCAACTGTTACCAATTCTGGCTGGCCCTTGGGAGGATATCTCCATCGACTTCATTACTGGGCTCCCAGAGTCCAACTCTTACACCGCCATCCTAACAGTAGTTGACTGATTCTCCAAGGCTATGGAACTAATTCCATGCAACACTACCTGTACCTCCATCGACCTTGCCGGAATATACCTGCACCATGTGTGGAAGCACCATAGACTCCCCAGGACCATCATATTGGACCATGGTCCACAGTTTGCCTCCAAACTGATGACTGACCTTTGTTGGCAGCTTAAGATTGAGCAGTGGCTCTCCACAGCATACCATCTGCAGACCGATGGGCAGACTGAATGAATGAACTGAGAAGTTGGGCAGTACCTCCGCCTCTACTGCGCAGAACACCCTGAGACTTGGTCAGAGTGGCTCCCACTTGCCCAGTTCACTATTAATAACCAAGTCTCCTCTGCCATGGGAAAGAGTCCATTCCAACTTACTCATACCTACTCCCTGGCCATCAGCATTGAGCCCACCATCACTCCTTCTCCCACTGCCGACAACCTTGCCAATCAGTATGCCTCGCACCTCAAAGAAGCCCACGCTCGCCTCCATCAGTCCCAAGAGCATATAAAATGCTCCAGTGATCAGCATCGCTCCATCGCTCCAACCTATCAGCCAGAAGACAAAGTCTGGCTCTCCTCGGAACACCTTCACATACCTCACCCTGCAAAGCTCTTGGACAAATGGCTTGGTCCCTTCTCTGTCCTCGAGCACATTAGTCCCAACATAGTGTGCCTTCAACTCCCTTCCTCCTTCTGCATCCACCCTGTGGTCAACATCTCTTGGGTGAAGCCCTACCTTGCGCCTCTCCCTGATCAGCCCACTCCCACATCCTCCACCCTGGTTATCCTACCATCCGACACTGATGGCAAATATGAGGTGGACTACATCGTTGACTCTCGCCCTCATGGCTGTGGACTGCAGTACCTTGTCCACTGAAAGAGCTTTGATGCCTCCAAACACACCTGGGAGCCCTGCTCACACCTTGCCCATGCGCCTGACACTATTGCTGTGTTTCACCATGCCCACCCTTCCGCCCCTCACTCCATCTCCTCCATCGATATCTGCTCCCTCTTCCTCAGCCATTCCCCAATCCATCTGGAATCTGGATTTTAAGGAGGGGGACGTGTTATGCTTTGTGCCTCCAGTACTACACTTTCACTCTTTCCCTCCCTACATTCCTGAAACAACCTTGGGCACTAGGTACCTTTGGCTGCATAGCGGAGGGTGTACGAAAGTGTACTGAAGTATAGGAAGTGAGTCAAACTTCTTATAACTGGGTGCCTTGTGAGGGAAGACCCAAGAAGAATCAATTGGAGTTCCAACAATTACATGGGGGGTTTATATACTACTAGCTACCTAAGTTGGAACTTCATCTGAATATCATCAGGGCAGGCCAGGTTACTAAGTATGGAAATGCAGAGTGAAAACTGGCCTGGTCTGTACATATGGGGCTGTACTGAGGGGTATCGGCTATTGGTGTGGGATGGGATGGCAAGCAATGGTGCAATAGCAGGAGTTCTGCAATTGGAGAAAAAGGAAAATAAGGGAATCGTATGATATGCGGGAGTAACACCATTGGTGTGGGATCGGGATGCGTGAGTATGGCGAGTGATGGCGCAATCCACAGTTGCTGTGGTGTCAGCTGCTTAGGTAAAAGGGGCTTTGTGCTACCTTGGTCAGGTGCCCTTATGCTGTAAGCCTATGCTAAAGTGGTGTGGGAGCAAGGGTGGATGTTACCGAGTCGCAGCTCAATGGCATGGGTGTGTATGCCTAAAGAAGGGAATGTAGGGAGGGAAAGAGTGAAAGTGTAGTACTGGAGGCACAAAGCGTAACACGTCCCCCTCCTTAAGATCCAGATTCCAGATGGATCAGGGAATGGCCGAGGAAGAGGGAGCGGATATCGATGGAGGAGACGGAGTGAGGGGCAGAAGGGTGGATGTGGTGAAATGCAGCAATAGTGTCAGGCATGTGGGCAAGGTGTGAGCAGGGCTCCCAGGTGCATTTGGAGGTGTCAAAGCCCTTCCAGTGGACAAGGTATTGCAGTTTGTGGCTGCGAGGGCGAGAGTTGACAATGTAGTCCACCTTGTATTTGCCATCAGTGTCGGATGGTAGGATAACCGGGGTGGAGGATGCAGGAGCAGGCTGACTGGGGAGAGGCGCGAGGTAGGGCTTCACCCAAGAGATGTTGACCACAGGGTGGATGTGGAAGGAGGAAGGGAGTTGAAGGTGCACTATATTGTGACTAATGTGCTTGAGGACAGAGAAGGGACTGAGTCATTTGTCCAAGAGCTTTGCAGGGTGAGGTGTGCAAAGGTGTTCCAAGGAGAGCCAGACTTTGTCTCCTGGCTGGTAGGTTGGAGCAATGGAGCGATGTTGATCACCAGAGCGCTTTATCCATTCTTGGGACTGGCAGAGATGTGCATGAGCTTCTTTGAGATGGGAGGTGTACTGGTTGGTGAGGTTGTTGGCAGTGGGAGAAGGAGTGACAGTGGGTTCAATACCGATGGCTGGGGAGTAGGTACGGGTGAGCTGGAACGGACTCTTACCTGTGGCAGAGGAGACCTGATTGTTAATGGTGAATTGGGCAAGTGGGTGCCATTCTGACCAAGTCTCAGGGTGTTCTGCACAATACAGTCGGAGGTACTGCCTGACTTCCCTGTTCATCCATTCAGTTTGCCCATTGGTCTGCGGATGGTACACCGTCGAGAGCAATTGTTCAATCTGCAGCTGTTGGCAAAGATCGGTCATCAGTTTGGAGGTGAACTGCGGGCCTCAATCTGAGATGATGCTCTTAGGGAGTCCATGGTGCTTCCACATGTGGTGCAGGTATATTCTGGTGAGGTCAACAGAGGTGCAGGTGGTGTCACACAGAATTAGTTCTATGGTCTTGGAGAATTGGTTGACTACTGTCAAAATGGCAGTGTAGGAATTGGACTCCAGGAGCCCGGTGATAAAGTTGACAGAGATATCTTCCCAAGGGCCGGCCAGAATTGGTAGCAGTTGGATTTTTCCATCCAGGGGTTGGTTACTTGGTTTTACCTGGGCACAATGGGTGCAATGCTTGATGTAGTCCTGGACATCCTTAGTGAGGCTGGGCCAGTCATATCTTCAGTGGATGTGTTCCATCATCCACTCTACTCTGGGGTGACCTGCGAGGGGAGCATCGTGATGCAGCTGCAATACCTTGGGCCAGCAGGCTGGCGGGACATACACCTGTCCATCCTTCAAGCAACACCCATTGAAGATGAGGTACCCCAACACCTCCAGTCAGGCCTGGGTTGGCGCTGGGAGCTTGATGGTTTCGTGGGAGATGGCATCAGTGAGGGTGTCGCCGCTAGGATGCAGTATAACTGCTGCTGGGGTCTTCTTCATCTCCTGAACTCCTATCACTTCAGGGGGAACTACCAACACATGTTGGTTGTCGTCTTCATTGCCTACTGCTAGATCCTCTTGCCTGCTAAGGGTGTTGGCCTTGCCCATCGTCATTCCAGGCTTGTGGAATCACTTGAAGTTGAACCTGGACAGATATTGGGCCCAGTGGGCCTATTGTCAATTAAGGTTCTGTCAGGTCATGAACCAGGTCAGATTCTGATAATCATTCCAGATCTGAAACTCATAGGTGGTTCCTTCCAGATAGTGTTGCCATGTTTCCAGCACCCGAATTACGCTTAACATCTTTTTATCCACTATTGGGTAATTCTGCTCCTCTGGGGTCATTGCATGGGAGGAATAGGCCACAGGGTGCCACTTGTCATCCTTTTCTACTAGGAGAACCATGCCGGTGGTGAAGGAAGAGGCATCACTCTCGAGCTGATAATGCTTATTGTTATCAGGGTACGTGAAACGACCTCGGGCACAAAGGCAAGGAGGCGTCGAGTGGAACGAGTAAGACGATGACCCGGGTGCAAGGCACAAGGGGTCGAGTAGTGAAGTGAAGCGAAACGGGGACGATGGATCAAACTCCTTGTAAGCGGGTGCCTTGTGAGGGAAGACCCAAGAAGAATTGATTGGGGCTCCGATATAATACAGGCGGGTTTATATACTACTACAATCGGAGTTCAAGCGGAGCCTAAATAAGATGAGGGCAGGCCGAGATACTAAATACGGAAATGCGAGACGAAAACTGGCCTGGTCCGTGCGAGAGGGGCGATGCTGCGGGCTAAACGCTATTGGGGTGAGAGTCGATTGCGCGAGGTGGCGCCATAGCGGGATTAAAGCGATTGGAGTGGGAACGGATGGCGCACCATGGCGTGATAGCGGTAGTATCGCTATTGGTGTGGGAATGAGTGGCGTACTATGGCGCGATGGCGACTGCGCATTGCCTAAGTGCTGCGCTACTGCGCCGGCTAAATGCGATGGCGTGAGTATCCGGGTAGTCGGGTCTTTACTCTACCGTGGTCCGGTGCCCGGAATGCTGCGGATACCCGTA
>JBBPTI010000372.1:0-15221 GCA_038093995.1 Tylopilus aff. callainus | reverse complement strand
TTTCTTTGGTACGAAGAAGACCAGAGAGGTCTGTTCAGACTTTGAGGGGCGGATATATCCTTTGGCCAGCTATTCATCCACAAAGTCATCAACTTCTTTTTGTTCCTGTGGACTAAGGGGAATATTGTGGCCCTTTCGGGGGACAAAGGTGTCCTTTAGCTCAATGGCATGGTCCCATGGTTTTCGAATCAGCATCCACTCAGACTCTTTCTGCTCAAAGGTCTTGAGGTAGCGGTGGTACACCGGGGGTACTAACTCTTGAGGAGCTTTTCCTTCTTGCTGTTTTCTGGTGCCCCACTGCTCCTCAGCGACCCAGACTTCCAGTTCTTCTGCTCTGCAGATGACCCACGATACCCCAGAGTAGTTGCATAACTCCGGGCAATCTGGTATAGTGATGGAGCTGGTCTTCCAATTGATGCGGGGGTTGTGTTCTTTTAGCCATGTGTATCCTAGGATGAGATCCTTACTCCCTAGGTCTGTTACTTCCATGTGGGTCTTTTCCACATGACCTTGGTATTCCAATAGGACGGTGGCCACATGGGTTACTGGGCCTGCTTTGTTTGGGGTCCCATCAGCATTGTAGACATATATGGGCTACGGGAGCTCTTCAGTAGGAATGCGATTCTGGCAGACATACTCTTGGTGTATGAAGGAGGATTGGGCGCCGCTATCGAGCAGGGCGGACACCAGTATGAAGTTGCCAGTGCGGGTCTTGATCTGTACCCTCATAAGAATCTCTTTTCATTTCTGCTGCCCTAGAATACGAATCTGTGGGGGGTTAGTCAGGGTTTCTTTGTGTGCATGGGGGGGGAGATACTTGTTAGAGGAATTAAGCATGGCATTTGGTTCATGGTTGCTGCCGAGCCGCTGGGGAGCAGACTCCTCTAAATCAGGCAATCTAAGGGGGATACACCATTCTCAGTCTTTAGAGATGATAACATGGGTAATAGGGGCACGCTTGGTTGGAATCTTACTGGCCTTTGGAACACCCAACACGTTCCTTAGGCCCTGCCTTTTCCCTTTATCTGGGATTCTTCAACTGGAAAATCCAAACCCATCTCTGGGTTACTTCTCTTGCATATTTCTTCTGCCAACTCAGCAATCCTTACCAGGGCCTTGGGGCCCATGGGTTCTTCATCTTCTGCTAGTGGTACCCTCCACAGCATTTTTCTTTTGGTGCAATAAGTGCTATGCCCACCATAAACAAACTTACAGGCTGGGCATTGGTTGATTTTGGGCTTCCGGTATTCTCAAATTCTATGGCTGGTCTGTTTGCAATTGAAGCACTTTGTGCGGGTGTCACTGCTTGGGAGGGTGAATACATCTTCTTCAAGGTTCTCCTGTGCTAACCCTTGACTGCTGATCCTCACAGGGGCCTTCCTTTCATACCCCCTTATGAAGCCAAGCACTTCCATTGTGCATCCGGTCTTCCTGATGTTATCCAAATAGAGTGCTGGCTTGTCCTGGCACTTTCCCTCTTTGAAGATCTGTAATATAATATGCCAGGCCATATTTTGTTCCAAGAAACAGACTGCATGCATGTCGTCGATCTGCGCTTGCTGGTACAGGGCCTCTTAGCAGACAAGGTAGTTGTTGGTCCACATGTTCTGCTGCTTGAATTCCTCCAGCTGCTGGCATGCCCAGTCCTTTTGGTTGGCAGCACGGAATAGGCCTTCGATTTCAGCCTTGCAGTCTTTCCATAGGTATGTATTGCCCTGGGTGAGGCATGTTTGTGCGAAGGGGCCAGCTTTGGGTCCTTTGAGCCGGGAAAGTACTGCCACTACCACTTCATAACTTCCAGCGGGGGCCACATGCACGTTGATGCGGAGCCATGCTTTCATCTTGGCCCATCATTCTTCGAATTTGGTGATTGATCTGTTATATTCGCCCGGATCTGCAAACAATTCAACTTTCTTCGAGGTACCTGGAGGGCCCGCTGTGGCAATCTGACCCTGGAGAGTGGCTACTGTGCCTTGTCCTACCATTACTAGCTGCTCAAGACAGACTATTTTGTTATTGGACGTGTGCAGTGACTGAGCGAGCTGGAGATTCTGAGTGGTGACAGTGGTGAACTCAGCTACAATGGCAGTGAGTTTGTCTAGTAAGGGAATAGTGGGGTTGGTGATGGTATCGAGGAGTACCTGTGACATACTGGAAATGGACTTGCTTCTTGATTACTGGCACCTTGTGCTTCTTATACCAGTTGCAGCTGGGCCTTTCAAATGGGAGGAGCGCTAGAGGTCTTGTGTGGACTATGGTCTTCTGATCTCGATAGTCTCCTGGACGCAGCCTATTGAGGATCCTGATTATTCTTCCTTCAGGATGTGTACAGCATTCTCTCGGCTTGCTGAGTAATCCCCCTATAGCTGTGCCAGGAACTTTAGTTCAAATTGGGTAATGGATATCTACCAATCATCCTGGGATGCTAACTCAGCCCAGTTGGTAGGGGCACTTTCATAGTGGAAGTTTCAGCCTCATATGCCAGTTGGTGTAGCAAGGATAAGGGAGTATTCTCCCAAGGGCAACTCTAGGGAAATAAGAAAGATGTTATGGTCATACTGCATGCAAATGAGAAGATGATAAACACAATACACAATAACCAAGAAAGAAGTAAAACAAGAGGCTAAAAGGAAGTACCTGAAGAAAAGTGGGAACATCCTTGGAGAAGAAAGCTAAAACTAAAAAGGGTGGCAAACAGAGACAAGTAAGTACAAAAAGAAGAATTAAAGAAACTTGCTGGGCTACTGAAGAAGATTTCTTGGGTGGAGGTGGCCAGGCTTGTTGAGACTGCACACCAGTACAGTACCAGATGTCCTGGACTGTCTCGGGTGCGAGTGGAATGGCAGGAAGCAAAAGGGGTGGTGAAGGCAATCCAGCCTACAACAGGCATGGTAGTCTGGTGAAGGGGGAAGGGGTGCAGCAAGCTGGGCCTCTATGCAAGCACAGTACTCAGCGTAGTGGCGGGTTTGCTCTTCAGCCTCGGTGATGAGGCAGTGCAGGGTAAATGGGGAGGGAATAGGTGGTATAGGAGGGACAAAGTTGTTTGGGTCAATGTCAGTGGCGGGGGATGGGGGATAAACAAGTGTGGGCATATCTGAAGCCCTGGACCTCGCAGTGAAGTCTGTGATAGCCTGGTCAATCTCTTCCCACAGCTCTCTCTGCTCTCTCTCAGCAGCAGCAGCAGTGTTGGCTTTGAGATGGGAAGTGACGGTGGCGAGAAGGTTGAGGTTGATGGGGCGAATTGGACAAGGGACAACTACTAGATGCTGTCCACCTGTTGAGCTGCCAACTGCAACAGTGGGGGCCGACTTAGCATGTATAGCGTTCACTAGTGTCCTTCCATGTCAACAAGGGGGACATGGGTACAACTCTGCTTACTGATAACACAAAGGTGGTGATGGGTGGGGCCTTTGGGGCAGTTGGATAGCAACAGCAGTGAAGAGAGGAATCAATTCTTAATGAAACGACCTCAGGTGCTAGGCACTGGGAGGGATGGAGTAGAGAGTAGTGAAGTGAAGTGAAACAGAACAATGAGTCAATCTCCTAGTATGCAGGTGCCTTGTGAGGGAAGACCCAAGAAGAATTGATTGGGGCTCTGATATAATACAGGCTGTCTTATATACTACTACAAGCGGGATTCAAGTGGAGCCTAAAGTAGGTGAGGGCAGGCCAAGATACTAAATAAGGAAGTGCAAGACAAAAACTGGCCTGGTCCATGCAAGTGGGGCAATGCTGTGGGCTAAACACTACTGGAGTGGGAAAAAGTGGTGAGCGATGGTGCCATCGTGAGGTTAATGCCATTGAAGTGGGAACAGATGGCATACTATGGCATACGGTGTGTGAGTATCGCTATTGGGATGAGACCAGGTGGTGACATATGGTGCCATTGCGACTGTGGATTGCCTAAGTGCTGCAGGTGGCATCAGTACCCAGGTAATCAGGTCTTTACTCTACTGTGGTCCAGTGCCCAGAATGCTGCAGGTACTGAGTTAGCTGGTGTGGGAATGGGACTTGGGCAATACTGAGTCGCGGCGCTGTGGCATGAAGGAAAGTAGCTAAAGAAGGCAATGTAGGAAAGAAAGGAATGTAGCATAGCCATGAGTGTAACACCTACAAGCAGTCAGTGTGGAAATTCAGTGGTTTTGTATGAAGTTAGCATTTATAAGGGTTAGGTTGGCCATGCTATCAATCAGTGTGATGGTGTTTACATATTGATCCTAATGCAACAGCTTTAGATGGATGGTCAGTTTTATCTCTTTACCTTTATGTATCACCTGCATATACATCCTGATTTCTTCTGGGATTTTGGTGGTGGATTAAGGGGAATTAAGCACAGGTTTAGTATCTTGGTCTCTGCCAGGCTCATTGAGAAACCCCTCTAGACCAGTTACATTAGATACTAAAGTGGCTAGTACAGTGACAAGTCATGAAAGTTCCACCAAAAAGTTTATGTTAGCCTGAGAGACACCCAGATCATCTCCTAGGCTTGGCCTTTTCCCTTCTGCTCTTTTCCAGCATTGGGAAAATCCTCTTCTTCTGCAGGGGCCATGCATACTTCCTTTTTGGCCAGGGCAATCCTTCAAACCTGCCTTCTTCAGCAATTAAACCTATGCCCTCCTTCATGGAAGTGACACTCTGGACATTGCTTCTTTGGCTTCTTGCAATCTCATGCCATATGTCTGGTCCCTTTACAGTTGAAACACTTCCCAGAGCTTCCCCTTATAGCAAACACTTGCTCTTTGTCCTCTACTTTGAACCAGTCTACCTCCATTTGATCTTCCCTTCAGGAGAAGTCCAGTCATCACTCTCTAATGAAGGTTAGGACCTCCATGGCACAGCTGACATCCCTGATATACTGTAGATAGTCAGCTGGGATGGACTTTCAGGCTTCTTCCTTGAAGATTTGGAGGATAATATGTTATGCAGTGTTTTATTCAAGGAGGTGAATGGCATGGCTATTGTTGATTCCAGCCATCTGGTAAAGAGCTTCCCATCAGACTAGGAAATTGTCAGTTCTCATTCCTCCTTGGCAGAGCTGCTCTAATTGGGCAACCACCCAATCCTTCTGATTGATAGAGCAGAAGAGACTTTCCATTTCTTGGACAAGCTCATCCCATGTGTATCCCAGTCCTCAATGGAGGCATATTTGTGTGAATGGTCCAGCTTTCAGTCCTTTGAGCCAGGATAAAGTAGCTGTCACTGCTTTGTAGCTTTTCAGCAGAATAGTGGAATGATTAGTGTTGAGCCAAGCCTTGATCTTGGCCCACCATTCTTTGAATTTGGTGATGGAGCCCTTGTAATCTCTGGGATTGGTGAATGCTTCTACCTTTCTGGTTGCCTTTCCTCTGGCACTGGCTGTGGAACTAAGCATGGAGACTGTCTGCTCTAATATGGCCACATCTTTCAGCAGGGCAGTGGTCTTCTTTTATTCTTCAATGCACCTGTTGTAGAGTTGCTGGTTCTGCTTTGTAAAGGTGGTGAACTCTAGCACAACACCAGCAATCTTGTCCTCCAACATGAGGTTTGGGTTGGTAAGGATTTTGAGTGTGGACTGTGACATAGTGTTGGGCTACATGTATTTTGGGTATGCAGGTTCTCTTTCCATCACAGACTACCCAAGTTCTTCTTCAGTACTCCTCAATTACAGCAGGGTGCCTCACAGGGCAATATGATGTGGATTTAACCAGCACTGTCTGTGATCAGCTAATTGGTCTCAGTCTCTTCAGGTACTGCTGTCTCTGATGGAGTTGCATAAGTAGTTGTCCTATAGCAGTTACTTGGGGACTTTTAGGATGAAAAAAGATTTTATTGGATAACTACCACCCTCTGAGATTCTGTCCTGCTCCTACTTCTCCAATCTCCCTGTTATATCTGAAGGTGAAGGAGAGAAGGCCAGGGCAGGCTTCAACTATTGTGTGGAGCAGGGTGGTTTCATGAATAATGAATTCAAGAAGGGAGACTAGAAAATAGAGGCAAAGGCAAGAAAAGAAGACAGTAAGAAAAATGGTGGTGGCCAGTAGGAGCTGGAGTATCATAAAAGAAGTTGTGTTTGTGAAAGAATGATGCCTAATACAAGATGTATGTAGGTGTGGACAAGGAGGGGTATAGTAATAGTAGCAGGGGCTACCAAAAGGCTAGTGAAGATGGAAAGGGCAGTGCAAAGATGCATGAGGGCAAAGGTGTCCCTGACCATTAGCAAGGCAGACAAGGGTGGTGGTGGCAGTGCAGTGGGCAGCTCTTGCTGTGGTGATTCTCTTATGACAGGCAAGGCAAGCTTCTTCAACTAAGAACCAGGTGTGGTTCTCTTGCCAACAATGGTACTCTTCATCAAAGTGGTGATACATTTTGGGCAAGGTTGGATCTCAGTATGGTCCCTCAAGATCATTTGGGTCAATTGACTTAGGTGGAGTTGACTCACATTTCATGGATGGTATTGGGGAAGAGGGTAAGACTACTTCTTCCTCCTCTTATTTCTTTACTACTCATTCCCCTTCTAACCTTTCTACAGCAGTGGAGGTGGGGTCAAAAACTTGGGTAAATAAATGTGGGTGCTCCTCTACAAAAAGGTGAGCATTGGCAGCAAGGGTGGCAAGGTCAAGCACATACTCAGGACATGGGGCAGTAATCTGTGCTGGGTTTACTAGTACAGGGGCCAGTTAGTAACAATGGCTGAAATTCAAGTTATAATGAAACAACCCTTAGCAAGGGGTGTGAGCAGCAATGGAGGAAGTGACTAGAGCTAGTGGGAACCCAGGTGTCAACTGAGGACTAAGGGAAAAACCCAGAATAACTTGAATGAGGTTCTAGGGCTGAATTGTCCAACCTTATATATGCTTACAGGATTTGTACATGTTTGTACACTATTACTACATAAGAATGTCTTTAGGGTAGGTGTGGGAATGAGGGACTTCTGCCACTGGCCAGGAATGTGTTAAGATCAACTCTAGGTAGGAGGTTGATCCTAGCCTTGAATAGCCTGGAGGAGGCAATGATCTATTGCCCAAGCAAATGTGGGACTTATTCTGCCTCAGTCTGTCAAGCACTTGATCTGTGAAACTAGCAGATCAAAGAGACAAACTCTAGCAGATCCTGAGGTCTGAGGCAAAGGAGGTATAATCAAGGAAAACTAGCTTAGGATACAGGGTAGTGAGAGCCATCCTTAAGTACTTGCTAATCCAACTGATGAATAAGCTAAAGAATGTGAGAGAACATACAGGAAGATGCAAGAAGAACTTAAGAATGATTGGATATGATCAAAGTGTATCCTGAGTCAGATCAGAGGAGTAAGCATAGAAATGGAATAAAAGGGAATTTTAGTAATACAAGAACAAAAAGAAAATAAGGGGGGGAAAATGAGTGCAGCAGGCAAGTCATAACATTACCTCCCATTCAGCCAGTGAGATCCCTGAGCTCACTAAGTTCTGCCCCTCAGACTCCCAAGAGGGTTAAAAAGGCACACTGGGCAGATGACATTGGGGGAGGGGATATGAAAGAGATATTGTGGAGCTTCAAAGTATGAGGAGACTGATGAGGAGGAAGAAGTTCAAGAGGATGAAGAAGAGCTAGAAGAAGGGGGTGGGGATGGATGAAAGAGGGGACAGTGGATCCTGAAATGACCCCTTCAGTGGCAGCAAGTGCACATAGTGCAAGAAGCAGTAATGAGAGTGTGAGCAGGGCAATCTGTGACCAAATAATCTGGAGCCCAGAGGTAGCATGCTGGACATTGGTAGTGGAAGCAATGGAACTTGATGTGTCTGATGCAGTGACAATGAAAGCAAGAGTTCCTATACATGGGATAATGAGGGGTGAGGGGAATCTCTGCTTGTCTACACAAGGCTTCTGCAAGGGTGGCTCTGGCTTGTCACCACAAATCAGCAGGAGTAAGGAGATCTTCTTTGACAATAAGTGATTCATCAATCTCAATCAGGGTGGACACCATAGGAGAGGGGAAATGGGGTGGAGTAGGGACAAGGCAGTTGGGATCTGGGATAGGGAGGCATTCCTGCTGGGAGAGGTGCTTCAGATTGTGATCTATGTCAAGCAATAGGCTGAGGGCCCCCAGTTGAACTAGGGTGGAGAGGATCCCTCAAGAGGCTTGCTCTTGATGGATGGCTAGGGAGGTAACAATAGCTTCAGCTTGTACTGGGTGGGGGTCTACAAGTTCTACATGCTCAGAAAAGTTAAAGAAACCTTCAATCTGAAGGAAGACAGTATGTAGCTGCCCAATGGGCAATTCAGGATGGACTAAGTGCTTGATGGTAAAGATGTAGCAAGGATCACAAAGGAAAAGATCCATAAGGGTTTTTTTGTTGACACTGGGGGTGAGGATGACTTGGGTCATCTCTGGGACCTCTGTTTGCATCATCGCATTGAGCACAAGCAGGTAGAAGGGGGTGTCAAAGCAGCTCATCATGTAGGAAGGTGGTGGGTAGAGAGATACTCAGCTAGGAGGTCCTGGGCTCCTTTTAGGTTTGCCTCAGGTTTTCATGAGTCATCCTATGGTGGATATCTTTTTCATCAGATCAGGAACTTGTGGTTCCTAAGGGGACCTCAATGTTTTAATATCCATTCAATTTCATATTCTTCTTTCCCACCAATAAGATTGGCAGGGAGTTTAGGAAAGTTTGGCCCATGTATGCTGTTTTCATGATAGGGTGATAAGAGAGAGGCATGGAATACAGGGTGTATCTTCCAGGTGGGAGGAAGGCAGAGCTTGAATGTGATAGGGGAGAGGATGTCTGTAATAGTAAAGGGACCCTCTTGCTTGGAGAGGAGTTTAGGGGAGGTGTGGGTGTGTTGTAGGTTCTTGGCTTCAAGCCAAACCTTATCCCCTTTCTGGAAAGGGATATAGTTTTGTCTGGTGTGAGCTTTCATCATCTGGGCTGCTAGGTTGTGGGCTACTAGGGCTTCACTTTGGGCAGCATTCAGCTCAGAGATGCATTTCTCTAAGACAGGGAGAGGGGAGGGGGAAGCAATAGTGGGAAGGGGTAGTGGTTCATATCCCATCATGAGGTAGAATGGGGATTGGTTGGTGATGGAATGGGGGTGATGGTTGTGAGCAAATTCTGTGAAGGGAATGAGGTCAGACCATTGAGTGGTATTGTTTCCACAAAAGATCCTGAGGTAGATTTCTACTTCCTGGTTGACTCATTTAGTTTTGCCATCAGTTTGTGGATGGTAGGCAGTGGATAGGGCTAGGTCATACTGTAAGAGCTTTCCAAGCTCTCTGGCAAAGTTCAAGGCAAACTGTGGGCCTTGGTCCAAGATGATTTTGTCATATAAGCTGAATTTCCAGTATACTTTGGCAAGAAAGAAAAGGGCAATGCCTTCTGCAGTGACAGTTTTGTTGGTAGGGCAGAGGATCACCCCCTTAGTAAGCCCATGGTTGACCATGACCAATAAGCTATCAAAGCCTGAGGAGAGGGGAAGGTCAGTGATGAGGTCACAAGAGATCTGTTAAAAAGGGCAGGAGCAGAAGGAAGGAATAGGAGTAAGGGGGAGAAAGGTGGGGTGGGTGTTGGTCTTGTTCTGTTGGCAAATGGCACAGCCAGCAACATAGTTGCAAACAAAAGAGGCCAGGCCAGGCCACCAGAATTTGCAGGAGACAAGCTAGCAGGTTTTGAGGAATCCAGGGTGTCCAGCAAAGGGGTGATCATGGTGGGAGGAGACAAGGGATCAACAGAGGTTGTCTGTATCAGGGACAAAGATGTGGTTTGGTAGGAAAGGATTCTGTCAGAGAACTTCCAATCAGAGAGAGGACAGGATAGGACAGAGGGAATGTTTCCTTCAAGGGCACAAGTGACCTTGAGGACAAGGGAATCTGTGGAGGAGGAGAAGGTGAGGGAGAAGGATAGTTCAATGTCAATGAGGTTGACAAACAGATTGGGTGGAAGGAGGGTGACATCAGAGTTGTCAGGGAGGGGGAGAAAGTGGTCAGGGCAATGCAAGAGGGCATCAGGAGCCACAAGCTAACTTCCAGGGACATGTTGGAGTTGGAGATCATAGTCTGAAAGGTCCAACATTCATCTGGCCTGTCATCAATTGAGGTTTTCGGGTTTATGGAAATAAGTGAGGTTCTTGTGGTTGGTAAGGACCAAGACCTGGAAAGGGGAGCCTAGGAGGTACTGTCACCATGTCTTTAGAGCATGAATAATGGCCAGGAGTTCACAGTCAAAGATGTCATAGTTGCACTCTGCTGGGGAAAAGGATTGGGAGATGTAGGTGCAGGGTTTAAAGTCATCATTGGAGTCTGCCTGCAATAGGACACCTTCCATGGCAATCTTGGAGGTGTTAGTGGAGATGGCAAAGGGGTGGGTAGTGTCAGGTATGGCAAGGACAGGTTTGGAGGTAAAACAGCTCTTTAGGATGTCAAAAGTGGATTGTTGGAGAGAGGTCCATTTCCAGGGGTGGTTTTTTCAGGTGAAAAGAAGGAGAGGGGCAGTGATATTGGAGTAGGAGGGAACAAATCACTGGTAAAAATTGGCAAAACCAAGGAAAGAGTGTACTTCTTTAACTGAAGAAGGGGTGGGCCAGTCTGAGATTCCCTTGACCTTGACTGGGTCCATGGCAATTTGTCCTTTCAAGAGAATCATACCCAAGTATTCCACTTGGGAGGCTGCAAAGGTACACTTTTCTAATTGGAGATATAGGTTGAGCTCCTTCATGCATTGGAGGACACAACAGACTCTTTCCTGATCCAATTCAGGAGTGGGGGAGTGAATCAGGATGTCATTCATGTAGATAATAAGCCATCCTTCTGCAATCATGTCATGAAAGGAGTTATTTATAAAATGCATGAAAGTGGGGGAGGAGTTTGTCAGTCCAAAGAACATGACAGTTGGTTTGAAGAGCCCTTGGTGGGTGATGAAGGCTGCCTTCCACTGGTCTCCATTTTTGATGCAGACATTGTTATAGTCCCATCATATGTCAAACTTGGTGAAGATGGATGAATCTTTGACCTTATTTACAAGATCAGAAATTAAAGGAAGGGGATAGGCATCTTGGACAGTATGCTGGTTTAGATATCAATAGTCCTGGTAGGGGTGAAGCTTACCATCCTTCTTTTTGACAAAGAAGAAGGATGAAGCTTGGAGAGAGTTGGAAGGGCAAATCTTCCCTGATGCCAGGTTCTCATCAATGAAGTCATCAATGGCCTTTCATTTATCAGGAGATAAGGGGTAGAGTTTGCCAATCTTAGGAACAAAGGAGTTGGTTAAGTTTATAGCATGGTCATAGGGTCAAGGGGGAGGTATATGATCAGTGAACTCCTTCTCAAAGATGGAGGAATATGAGAAGTAGGCAGGGGGAAGGGAGACCTTGAAGACTGGTTCTTGGGTGATGGCCAACTCAGTGGCTTGCAAGACATGGGCAAGTTCAAGGGTGATCAGGTGAGTAGGATGGTGCTTTTGTCTATAAGCAAGGACTCTGTGGGCAGTATAATACCCAGTGGTCACTTTCATGAACTGTTCTGCAGAGGGTTGTTCAAGGTATTGTCTGAGTCCTTCTTCCTCAAAGGGGAAATCATTGGTGAGGGGGATTGTTGGGTAGATGTACAATTCATTTCACTTGTCAAGGGAAGGGTTGATGCTGACAGTCCCTTGCTGCCAGTCAATATCTAGGTTAGTACTTAGAAGCCAGGGGTGTCCAAGGATTATCTTTTGCTTCCCTAGTATTAATACAAAAAACCTGATCTTCTGGGTGACTCCAGCAATGGTTACAAAGAGGTGTGCAACATAGCACACCCTGGAGTTCAGGGAGGAGTCGACATTGTGGGCTATAATAGTCTGGGTGGTTTATTGTACAGGGATCTGCTTCTGGGAGGCAAAGCTCCAGTCAAGGCAGTTGATCTTGGCTCCAGAATCAATGAGTGCAGTGGTGGCAATGGTTTTCAGGGTCCCTTCAAAGTAGATCAAAGATATGGGCATAGTCAAAGATTTATGAGTACAGGACTTATGGACTGGAGGGGTTTGCATTGCTCAAGCCCTTCCTACTAAAAACCCTTTGTTCTGGTGAACATGGCAGCCAACTGCCCCACATTCATTGGTTCTTCATCACCTTCAGGGATGGTCTGCTTTTCTTTGTCCCAGGAGTCTCTGGCAATGATCTTTCTGATGGTTCTGATGGTAGGAGTGGGGATGGTTCTCCTCTGGCATAGGAGGCATTTCTTGCTAATGTGACCTGGCTTGCTGCAAGTGAAGCAAAGGCCTTTCTTTCAATAATCAGTGGTCTGGGAGAGGAAGAGGCAGTCTACATCCATGGCATTTGAATCTCTGGGGGGAGGGTGATGTTGAGGGGGCATGTAGTGGATAGGGGCACCTAAGTGGGCAATACAATCAGCTTGGTCCCATTGGGACTTGAACTGCCAAGCTTGCTTGTGCCAGTCAGTGAGAGTGGTAGGTACAGTGTCCATGGAGTAGATGCAGTGCATGAAGGGGGTGGGGAGTCTAGCAGTGAAGAAAGAAATGAGGTTGTGAGTGTCCTTTGTTTTGTCAAGCTCCACTTCAACCATTTTCATGGAGAAGAGGGTGGAATAGTAGTCAAGGGGGTTGGTGTCTGGGTGAGGGCATTTCAGGCTTAAAGCCTTAGTGGTGGAGAGCCAGTTAAGGGCTTCCTGCTAGATGTTGGCATGTTCAAAAATAAGGAGGGATTTCTTTTCAAAATCAGCAAAGGTTCTGAAAGAATTGGAGGCAAGGGCAGCAGACTGGAAGGTGGAGGCTCAAGTGGCTGCTGAGCCCTTGGTCATATAAGAGAGAGCGAAGGCTATCTTCTTCACCTCTTTGTTATATACTTTATTGTTGACCAACAAATAGGTCTTGATTGTATTCAGCCATCTCTTGGCTTTAGCATGCAATCCATCATATGCTTCTGGCATCCCAATCCTAAGCTCAATGGGTTTGGTGGACATTCTGAGAGGTGGGGGCAGTGGTGGAGGGGTCAGTTGTTGAAATATGATGGGTCTCTGTAGGGATAGAGGGGATGGTGAAGTGGATGAATGAGGGAGAGTGAGAAGGGAGCTTAGATTGCTGGTGAGTTGTTTGGTTTCTTTGTCTGTTTCTGTCAGACAATTGTCTGAGTTGTCAAGGGAAGGGGATAGAGAACAAGGTGGTTCAGATTCTGAGGAGGGGGAGGGAGTGCAGTCCTTTCAAAAGAAGGAGAGGAGATTGGATGGGTTAGATGTGGTGGGTAGGTTGCATTGAAGGCAACCAGCACAAAGGAGGAAGCTAGTCTTATGTTAAGATCAACTCCAGGTAGGAGGTTGACCCTAGCCTTGAATAGCCTGGAGGAGATGACAATCTATTGCCCAAGCAAATGTGGAACTTATCCTGCCTTAGTCTATTAAGGACTTGGTCTGTAAAGCTAGCAGATCAAAGGGACAAACTCCAGCAGATCCTGAGGTCTGAGGCAAAGAAGGTATAATCAAGGAAAACTAGCTTAGGATATAGGGTAGTGAGAGCCATCCTTAAGTACTTGCTAATCCAACTAATGAATAAGCTAAAGAATGTGAGAGAACATACAGGAAGGCACAAGAAGAACTTAAGAATAATCAGATACAATCAGAGCATATCCTGAGTCAGATCAGAGAAGTAAGCATAGAAATGAAACAAAAGGGGATTTTAGTAATACAAGGACAAAAAGAAAATAAGGGGGGGGGAAATGAGTGCAGCAAGCAAGTCATAACAGAATGAGTCACAAGGTGCTGTGGCACTGCCTTGCACAGCCAGTAGGTGATGATATGCAATTACATCAGGGTAGTGCAATATGAGGTGATTGTGATGTCATCAGGCTGTGCAAGGGGCCAGACTGCTGACTAAGGTAAATATAGCTTGGTGCAGCCATCATGTAACATGTGAATGCTGTTAGCCAGGATTATGTGACAATAAGAAAAGAGAGTGCATGAACATAGAATCAGGATGGAGGGAGTGGCAGAACAAGGGGGCCAAGACAGGGGCATTGCAGGAAAAGGAAAGTGAGTGCACAGGGGTTATAACTGAAATGACCTCGGGTGCAAGGCACTAGGAGGTGTGGAGTGGAGTGTAGCGAAAGTGAAGCGAAACAGACAAGTGGACCAATCTCCTTATAAGCAGGTGCCTTGTGAGGGAAGACCCAAAAAGAATTGATTGGAGCTCCAATATAATACAGGCAGTCTTATATACTACTACAAATGGGATTCAAGCGGAGCCTAAAGTAAGTGAGGGCAGGCCGAGATACTAATTATGGAAGTGCAAGACAGAAACTGGCCTGGTCCATGCGAGGGAGGTGATGCTGCAGGCTAAACACTACTGGAGTGGGAAAGGGTGGTGAGTAATGGTGTCATCGCAAGGTTAATGCCATTGGAGTGGGAACGGATGGCATACTATGGTGTGCGATGCACAAGTATCGCTATTGACGTGAGACTGGGTGGCGACATATGGCGCCATTGCAACTGCAGATTGCTGTGGATACTATGCTTGCTGGTATAGGAAAGGGACTCAGGCAATACTGAGTCGCAGCGCTGTGGCATGGGTGAAAGTAGCTAAAGAAGGCAATGTAGGAAAGAAAGGAACGTAGCATAGCTGTGAGCGTAACAGTAACACTCTAGGATAGAGATTAACTGCCTTGACTAGAGCTTTGCCTCCAAGAAATGAATCCCAGTACAATGCACCACTCAGACTATCTTGGCCTAAAACACCAATGCTTCCCTCAACTCTAGAGTATGCTATGTCATACACCTCTTCATAATCATTGCCAGAATCACCCAGAAATTTTGTTTCTTTGTTTTACACCTTGGAAAACAAGATGTTATCCTTGGTCATTCTTGGCTCCAGAAGACTAACCTAGATATAAACTGGGTGCAAGGAATAGTCAAGATGGATCCAGCCCTTGACAAAGGTCATAAGCTGTACTTGTTACAATCCTGTCCCTCAATACCTCTACACTTTGCTATACTTTGCCTAGCAAGTACCAAACCCTACACTCACACTAGCCTTCTGTCACTACACTCCTATAGGCCTCTGAATGGCCATGACACATGACCAGGATATATCCATGGTCACCTGATCCTTGATCACCTGACTACCACCAATCACATGACTAGCATAGTCACTGTTTTGCCTCCATTGCACCTTAGTCAACTCCATTGTAGTTACCTAAGGTGAGACACTATTTACACATTCCTTTAACCAAGTACTTACATCCCTATAGTCTTATTCTGCCTACAGACAAGACATGCACCAGTCTTTCAC
>JBBPTI010000371.1:0-15243 GCA_038093995.1 Tylopilus aff. callainus | reverse complement strand
AGACCGTTATTCGGTCGGACAAGTGTGGCGGTGGCGGTGCGGCGGGCAGCTCGGGCTGCGGCGATTCTCTCACGACATGCGAGGCAGGCTTCTTCTACTAAGAACCGGGCACGGTTCTCTTGCCAACGACGGTACTCTTCGTCGAGGCGGCAGCAGGTGTCAGGCGAGGTGGGGTCGCGATAGGGACCCTCGAGATTGTTCGGGTCGACAGACTCAGGCGGGGTCGACTCACGCTTAGGGGAGGGGGCAGGCGACGGTGGTAGTACTAACTCCTCCTCCTCTTCTTTCTTTACTTCTTGGTATTCCCCTACTAACCTCCTTTCTCGTTGGGCGGCGGCAGAGGCGGGGTCGAAAACTTGCGCAAATAAGTGGGGGTGCTCCTCTACAAAGAGGTGAGCGCTGGCGGCGAGGGCGGTGATATCGAGCGCGTACTCAGGATGTGGGACGGAGATCTGCTCTGGGTTCACTGGGGCAGAGGGCTGTCAGTAACGACGGCCGACGACTCTGCGGGGCTCACTGATAGCGGGCTTCGGGGCGGCGACGGCGACGGCGAAGCGAAGGGGATTCGAGTTATAATGAAACAACCCTTAGGCGGGGCTGGTAGTGAGCTGTAGGACAGCGAGGAGAGGGGCGAGTGACTAGAGCTAGCGGGAACCCAGGCGTCGACTGAGGACTAAGGGGAAAACCCAGAATAACTCGAATGAGGATTCTGGGGGTGGATTGCCAAGCTTAAATACGCTACAGGATGTTTGTACGTGTTGGGGTACTATTACTACATATGGGTATGTTAGGGTAGACGTGGGAGTGAGGGACTTATGCCATTGGCTGTAGACGAGTCATGAGGAGTCACTGCACTGGTTTGCGCAGCCCGGGCACCGATGATGCAAGATTGCATCATAATGGCGTGATATGGCGTGAGAGTGATGTCATGGGGCTGTGCGAACAGGGGCTGGACTGCTTACTAAGGTAAACACAGCTTGGCGCTGCCATTGTGTGGCGTGTGAATGCTGTTAGTAAGGGAGTCCCGTTTAGGTGTACCAGGGTCCAGAGCGGGCACGAGATAGGGGAAAAAGATAGGGGCTGAGCGAGGTCGTAACAGTGCCCTTATGCTGTAAGTGTGTGCTGGGATGGTGTGGGAGCAAGGGTGGATGTTACTGAGTCATGGCTCTGTGGCGTGGGTATGTATGCCTAAAGAAGGGAGTGTAGGGAAAGTGTAGTGCAGGAGGCATGAAGTGTAACATGTCCCCCTCCTTAAGATCCAGATTCCAGATGGATTGGAGAACAGCCAAGGAAGAGGGAGTGGATGTCAATGGAGGAGACAGTATGAGGGGTGGATGGGTGGGCACAGTGGAAAGTGGTGATGGTGTTGGATGCATGGGCAAGGTTGGAGCGAGGCTCCCAGGTGCACTCAGAGGCATGAAAGCCTTTCCAGTGGACTAAATATTGGAGTCCCTGGCTGTGGGGGCAAGAGTCGATGATGTAATTCACCTCATATTTACCATCAGTGTCAGATGGTAGAATAACTGGGGTGGATGATGTGGGAAGGGGCTGTCTTGGGAGAGGTGTGAGGTAGGGTTTGATGTGCAAGATATTGATGACAGGATGGATGCAGAAGAAAGAGGGCAGGTGAAGGCGTACTGCATTGGGGCCCATGTGCTCAAGGACAGTGAAGGGGCTGAGCCATCAATCTAACAGCTTTGTGGGGTGAGGGGTCTGAAGGTGTTCCGAGGAGAGCCAAACTTTGTCTCCCAGCTGGTAGGTTGGAGTGACAGAGTGGTGATGGTTGCTGGAACACTTCATTCATTCCTGGGACTGATGGAGGTGGGTGTGGGCATCTTCCAGATAGGAGGCATACTGGTTGGCAAGGTTGTTGGCCGTTGGGGAAGAGGTGACAGTAGGTTTGATGCTGATAACTGGGGAGTAGGTTTGGGTTAACTGGAATGGACTTTTACCAGTGGCAGAGGAAACTTGGGTGTTAATGGTAAACTGGGTAAGTGGGAGCCACTCGGACCAAGTCTCAGGGTGGTCAGCACAGTAAAGTCAGAGATACTGGCCAACTTCTTGATTCATCCATTCAGTTTGCCTGTCAGTCTGTGGGTAATATGCCATGGAGAGATGCTGCTTGATCTGGAGTTGCCGACAGAGGTCAGTCATCAGCTTGGAGGTGAACTGTGGGCCTTGATTGGATATGATGCTGTGGGGGAGTCTGTGGTGCTTCCAGACATGGTGTAAATATATCCCAGCAAGATCCACAGAGGTGCAAGTGGTGTTGCACAGGACAAGCTCAACTGCCTTGGAGAATCAGTCAACTACTGTCAAGATGGCTGTGTATGAGTTGGACTCCAGGAGTCTGGTGATGAAGTCAATGGAGATATCCTCCCAAGGGCTGGCCAGGATAGGCAGCAGCTGTAGCTTTCCAGCCAGGGGTTGGTTGCTAGGTTTTACCTGGGAACAACAGGTGCAGTGCTTCATGTATTCCTGAACATCCTTGGCCATGCTTGGCCAGTCATATCCATGCCGGACTCCTTCCAGTGTTCACTCTACTCTGGAGTGTCCTGCTAGTGGGGTGTTGTGATGCAAATGCAGTACTCTGGGCCAACAGGCTGGTGGAACGTATACCTTTCCTTTCTTCAAGTGACAGCCATCAGAGATGGTGTACCCTGACACCTCCAGATAGGCCTGGACCAATGCTGGGAGCTTGATTGTTTTATGGGAGATGGCATCAGTGAGGATGTTGCCACTGGGGTGCAGAATGACTGGTGTTGGGGCCTTCTTGGTTTCTCATACTCTGATAGCCTTGGATGAAACCACCAGTACATGCTGATTGTTGTCTTTGTTGCCTACTGTGAGGTCTTCTCTTCTACTAAGGGTGTCTGCCTTTCCCATTGTTAACCTGGGCTTGTGGAACCACTTGAAGTTGAACCTTGACAAATATTGGGCCCATCAGGCTTGTCATCGGTTTAGATTCTGTTGGGTCATGAACCAGGTCAGATTCTGATGATCATTCCAAATCTGAAACTCATGGGTGGTTCCTTTCAAGTAGTGTCACCATGTTTTTAGTGCCCAGATTACACTCAACATCTCCTTGTCCACTATTGGGTAATTATGCTCTTTGGGTGTCATTGCATGTGAGGAGTACACCACAGGGTGCCATTTGTCGTCTTTTTCTACCAGGAGAACTGTGCTGGTGGCAAAGGAAGAGGCATTGCTTTTGAGCCAATAATGCTTGTCATTATCGGGATATGTGAGTACTGGGGCTGTGGTGAATGCTTTCTTCAACCCATCAAAGGTGGCCTCATGGGCCTCGGTCCAGCAGAATGGTTCGTCTTTCCTGGTTAGGTCATGTAAGGGTCACACAACCTTGGCAAAATCCTGGATAAAGTACCGGTAGAAGTTAGCCATTCCGAGGAAGGAACAGACTCCTTGGACATCTTTTGGCCTTGGCCAATCCATGATTGCTGTCACCTTGGTGCTGTCCATGCTTACTCCATTTACTCCTACAATCATCCCGAGGAACTCTACCTCCTTTACCAAGAATATGCACTTGGAGGGTTTGACGAACAGGTTATTTTCTTTGAGCCACCACAATACTTCTTTGATGACTTCCTGATGCTTCTTGATGTTGTTGGTCGGGGTGAAGATTATCAGGTCATTGATGTACATGAGAACATTTGCAGACATGTCAGTGAAGATTTCATTGATCATTGTCTGGAAGGTAGCCAGCAAGTTGCAGAGCCCAAAGAACATGATGAGGGGTTCAAAGGCTCTCCGATGGCATGTGAATGCAGCCTTCCATTCATTGCCTTCCTTGATGTGTACATTGTTATAGCCCCACCAGAGATCCATCTTGGTAAAAAGGCAGGCATTCTTGAGCTGGTCCACAAGCTGGGTGTTACGCTCACGGCTACACTACATTCCATTCTTTCCTACATTCCCATCTTTGGCTACTTTTCCCCACACCACAGCACCACAACTCAGTATTCACCAAGACCTGTTCCCACACTGGCTAGAGAAGTATCCACAGCATTCTGGGCATTGGACCATGGTAGAGTAAAGATCCGATTACCTGGATACTCATGCCACCCACAGCTCTTAGGCAATCCATAGTCACGATGGCACTGTAAAGAAGACAAGGACTCTGGGGTGGACTTTGGTAGAAGTCCTAGAAGTCCTAGGGGTTGTTAGTGTGTGTGGGGAGCGATAGGTTCGCCCCTAAGAGACTCTGGAGCACAGGGAGTGGAGCAGAGAAGTCCTTGAGTAGTTGACCAGCAAGAAGTGCAAGTCTGATGGTCTTGTGGAGTGTTAGTGGTTGGGAGTGGTGATGGGAGATAAGATGGTCGTAATTGGTGAGCAGTAGCAGTGCAGTGATGGAAGATGAGATGGTCATAATTGGTGAGCGGTAGCAGTGTGGTGAACAGTTGGTGAGTGTTAAACAGTTGGTGAATGGTAAATGGTGTGGTAAGAGCTAAAATGGGAGCTACATTCCAAGTTCCTATGACATCGCTTTATAGTCTGGGAATGCCCAAGACTTAGGTATGACTGTAGGAACCTGAGTCTAAAGAAGAAACAAGAATAAACTAGTCGAGAGAACATGAAATGAAATAAAACTGATGGTCTTCCAGACTTATTGATGGACTTGCATCCAGTCGACTGGTCCTACTGTACAAGATAAGAAGGGGGGTGTGAAGGTAGAAACAAAAGGGGCACAGAGACCATATGAAAGGACATGAGATGTAGGGATACCACCATAGAGATGTACCACTCTCTACATCCGTGGGGGACTTAGTGACTGACTGCCCCCAGTCAGGTCACATGATACACGTTGGTGCGGGGTTTGAAATGGTGGGCGTGTTGCGACTACAAGTCTGCTGTCGGTTGACTTCTTCTTCATCTATCCTCACTCCTCTACACCATCCAACCATGTCCAGCTGATTCAAACAAAACTGCCAACTCATGAACACTGATGTGGCACATCGAGCGAAGCTGCAAGGTGCCTTCCACAAGGCCACCAAGGCACTCAATACTGAGGCGATGATGAGGCTGGGAGACAGTGAGGGGCTACAGGAGGAGCAGGATGACTGGATGAAGTGATTCAGGGCAAGGATGGTGAGTCCAAAAAGCTGTGGGGTGTGGACACTAATAAGACCATCACCAGGATGCCTGGAACACTGCGACTGAGGTGGCAGTGAACCTCAGGCTCGACATGTCATTGCCTGAAAACATCAATGTGCAACTCAATGAGGCTGACAGTTTCTTCCACACTTGGTCAGTTCACAAGCCCATGGTTCCCCAGATGGCCGAAATGCAGCAAGATGAAGTGGTCACTGGACCTGTTGAAGGACTTGCCCCCATGGAGAATGAGATCCTGGCAGCATTATGGGTCCTCTCCAAGGAGCTGAGTGTGATCCCCAAGCCTGTCGACTCTGAGTAGGTAGTATCATTGTCCCTGTAGAAGTCCACACATGTCATATGTAGTCCTTTTTATAAAAATAGGCTGTAATTGAAATGAAATACAAAGTGGAACAAGGCATAGCATGCATAAGAAAAGAAACATAAGAAGAATTGTGCAGGGTGCTGCCCAACTTATCTTTCCTGGTCTTCTTTCTTCGGTCTATGGGGTATATGTAGCAGTATTTAGTCTATGAAGTTAAAGGTGTGCAGTGCTTCAAGGCACATGTGAAGGTCAGGAGGTACATTGGATACAGTCACATGGAGACATGAATAGAGGAAGGAGATGGACTTTACTTTTATGTTTTATGTTTTTATGGTTCTATTGTGTTTTGTTTAGATGGTATATGAGGAGTGGAGAGGAGTGGAGAAAGGCATAGAGTCTGTTAACAGTCTTTTCAGTATGTAGGAGAAAGTGCTGGACGAATCCCAGGGTGGAACAGAGAGGAGGAACAGGTATCGTAGGAGACCACAGACTTATAGGTCCAGGTCATTGAAGTCTGCATCTGCTTCATCCAGTTCAGGGACTTCTTCTCCCGCTAGCCTGTCTAGGCTTTCATCATCAAGACCAGTAAGGCTCATGACAGGAATTGAGGATCTGGAACAAGGGTAGTAAGGGATAATACGAAAAGCTGCATAGTGCAGCTTGGAGACCACGCTGTCCAACTCAGCCAGAATATATGATCCTCCAGAAGTTTGGCAAAGGACCACCATTGGACCAATGTACCTAGGCTTCATCTTTCGGTTCAGCTCTTTCTCGACATGGGTATTACGAATGAGGACTAGACTCCCAGGGTGGAAGTTGAAGTCCTGATTTGGTTCTTGAAAGCGGTCTCAAAGTGCTTGATTGAGTCAAAGCAGGCCTTCGTTACATGCTCCCAAATCGACTCCAAGTCATCCTAACACTTTTGAAGTTGGCATGCTTGCCAGGCAATCAGTCCAGACAGAGCAAAGGGATCTGTTTCTGGTAGTGGGACAAGAAAAGTAGCTTCAGCAAGATCAAATGGAAAGAGTGGTTCAATGCCATGAACCATAAAATATGGTGATAGACCAGTGGAATGGACCACTGTCATGCGCTCAGCCCAAAAGACTGAGTGAGCGGCAGTATGCCAGTGAGACTCTCCTCCTGGGGAACTTTTGATGATGGACTCCCAGACATCAAAGTGATGCCATTCGACCACCCCATTTGCCTGGGAGTTGTAGGGGGAGACACGGATGTAGCGAATACCATACCAGTCCACAAGGACATTTAAACCCTGGAGAAAAGCAGGGCCATTGTCAGTTACAATTTCAGAAATGGGACCCCAACAGCAGAGGAGGTCTTCAAAGAGGAAGGTGGCAATTGAGGTGCCATTCTTAGACCACAGCATACACCATTCCGGGTAAGTGGTCAGAGCACAGCGGGCCTGGATGATATATCTATATCCGCCAGAGCAGGGCATCAGCATTGTGTCAACATGTACTTTCTGAAAAAGTCCACTGACAGCTGGGACAGTTGGGGGAATATGGAAGCAAGTGGTCTGATGAATTTGGCATTCATGGCAAGTATGCATGAACCACTTGACATTGTCGACCAGCATTGGCCACCAAAAGCAAAGGAGTAACCAAGTATGGACTGTGTAGACACCTTTGTGCCTGAGGTCATCATATGCCTCCTTAATCAGTCTGTACTGGTGGTCTTCCGGTACAATGAGCTGGTGTTGTCCATAAGGTTTGCAGTGCCATAAAGAATCGTTAAAGATGAAGAACTTTGTTGCTGAGTTTACAAAGGATTGGAACTCAGCGTCTGAGAGGTCAGTGGGGTGTATACAGGAATGAAGGAAGTCTTGGATTACACAGATGCAGGCCTCTCATGCCATAGCTTTAGTGGACCGTGGGATGATAGGTATGTTTGTAGGGTGATTCTGGTCGGTGGTGGCAAAGGTGAAGACCGCAGCATAAGGCCAAGTAGACTGAGGCCGCAGTGTGGGCGAAAGAGCATACATCAGCAAACCACCAACTTATACTGTAAGTATAGTACAGGTCTATACAGGTCCACTACAGCAAAATACCATCTGTACAGGCCTGTACAAGCCTGTACATTCACTGTACAATAGGGGACCTTAACAAAACACAATAATACTGAATGTTTACTCTCTGACTAAGTTGCTAATGACTTCTTTGCATTGTTTGAGGTATTTTAAACCCATTTCTTTGAGGTCCCCCATTGTACAGTCAGTGTACAGGTCTGTACAGGCCTATACAGATAGCATTTTGCTGTAGTGAACCTGTACAGACCTATACTATACTTACAGTATAGATCAGTGATTTGCTGATGTAGTCCGTGGACATAGGCAGACCAACGCAGAGATATAAAGAGGGGGCAAATAGTAGGTATGAATGAGGTAGTGTGCAATCGTTAAGAATAACAGTAGTGAAGGAATAGGCCTGGTTGAGCCAGTCCTTGATGCTTCCTTCTTCAGGAGGATCCTTATCAGAAGGGGGGTGCCGAGAAAGACTGTCCAGACCTGCATGCCATGTTGCAGAGACATGACAAATCTGGAAATGGAACAAGAGAATACCTGTGATCCATCAATTGATGGTCACATTGGGCTGAAGGTCCAGGTTGTTGATCATTCCCTGGATGTATTTAGTGTCCATTTCTATGATGAGGTTAGTAATACCAAAGATGAAGACCCTAACTGAGCAAAGCGCCTGAAAGAGTCTGTAAAGTTCGAGTTTCGCTTGTGAATAGCAGCTCTTGACTTCCATAAGGCTAATAGAACCAAAACAGTTCGGATAGCACTTGCCATCCTCGCCTTCCTGTGATAAAATGAACCTGACCACTATGACTGAGGTGTCTATGGCAAGGACAACCTCTTGGCCAGACTCATATTCCAAGTGGCAGAGCACAGGGGACTTAATGATCTTGTCCTTGAGATGAGCCATTGCATCTTTCTGAGCATCACCCCATTCAAAGGGGACACCCCTTCATGTGAGATTAATTAGCGGTCGAGCGAGAGAGGTGAAATTATGAATGAAAATGCGGACGACACCACAGGTACCAAGGAAACTGTGGACTTGGGTAAGGTTTTCACAGTCCAGCCAGTCCATAATCTTTTGGACCTTGGCCTCGTGTGCTATATGTTCTTTGGGGGTGCACTTGTGCCTGACAATGGTGGCATTCAGGGCCACAAGTACAAACTTCTTGGTAGAAACTATCACATTGATGTTCTGCAATTGCTGTAAA
This sequence comes from Tylopilus aff. callainus, assembly GCA_038093995.1. NCBI lineage: Eukaryota > Fungi > Basidiomycota > Agaricomycetes > Boletales > Boletaceae > Tylopilus > Tylopilus aff. callainus. Next base: position 6,566 of record JBBPTI010000371.1, on the reverse strand, counting down.
ATACAGTGAATGACAACAAGGTGATTCCAAATAAAAAGACAGATTCCCAGATTCTTAGGAATGATCTTGTAGGATCCATTGGGCCGCTGGTGCCTTGTAGTCTCAGACTTCACAGGTAAGTCATCAACAAAAGGCATGGTATGGTGTGGAATCTCATCCTGCAAAATAAATGCCATATTGGCTTGGTAAATTTGGACCACATTAGTATGGCCCATGGAAAGAGTGGTGAGATGATGGGGACCGAGCAGACTATTAAAAGTCATCATATCTCAAGAGTCCACATGCAGAGGTCTTTGGTTATAACCAGTGAAGAGGTCCATCATACTGTAGACTGCATACCCACCAAAGGATTCAGTGAGATGCTCGACAAATGGCGGGACAAAGGAGTCCCTGATGGTCACAGCATTGAGGGGTTGAAGGTTGTGGATAAGGTGAAGAGTTTTTCCATCCTGCTTCAGGATGCAGAACCAGCGCAAGTGATAGGCTGTGGCCGATGGCTCATATATGCCTGAAGTAATGCAGTCTTTGATAATTTGGATCACCTGATCCCAGGCCTTTGGAGGTATCAGTATATTGCAAAGGACCCATGGTGTATGGGGTACTGTTGGTATCTTGATAGGTGGGAAATACCGTTCATCAAGGCACCTGTGCTTAGTAGGAATCCAAGCAAAGGTGGCTTCATGGTTGTGTATGATCCACCTGACCAGCTTAACTTCTTCAGGCCATAGCCAATTCACAGGGTCAAGATTGAGTGCATCAGCACATTCCTGAGTAAAACGAAGTCTGGGGACAAAGTCCAGTGGGTGAGCAGGTAGCAGTACAAGACCAGCAAGAGGGTCATCAGGTAAGCAGCACAGCATGTGATACTCCTCCTTGAGAGGAGCTGCAACTGGCCGAACCTTTTTAGCTACCAGTTTATATGCAAGAGAGTGAGAAGTTGGGTCAAAGATGAAAACAGAACCAAATGCAGAAACGTTGGAAGGTGATAAGGAAGATTGGGTCAAGGAGAGGAAGGAATAGGTAGGAGACTGTGATGGTCTTTGTAAGTCCATCGGTCTATGAGATAAAAATTTGGACAAAGAAGCAGTGAGCTGCAGAGATGAAGTGTGAGTATCTCCCCAACCTTTCAGCAGATCATCAACATCTAAAAACCCTGGTGAAACTCAATAGTAGGCCAATGATCAGCACAAGCAAAACCATGGTGGCAGTGCAGACATCCTTCTGTCCAAGAATGGGTAGGTAGCTTAAACTCCTTGCCTGAAACAACTCAAGCCAGAGCTGTCAAGCCTAGGGCTAGTAGTGGCAAATGCCAGTGAGCGAAGGTGAGAGTTGCAATGTGTCTTCAAGGGGAGCCTTGCTGTCATGGGTCTTAATTGTATGATATGGAGTGGGGAAGGCAATGGGCATTTATACAGCAGCCAGTTAGTAGCCTCCAAGACCCTAGTAGTGTAGCGGCATTGTGGGTAATGTCCTAGTGGCATTCTACCAGTCATTTGGTAGTATTGCTATGTGCCACTACCCATCAATGATAGACTGGGGTCTAGGAGGGTAGTGGCTGGGGTTTATATACTGTTACAGTGTTTGTAGGTATTTGTACACTTATTACTACATATGGTCCATCAAGGGCTGGCTTAGTTACCATATATGATCTGCGGAGTTTATGGGTCTCTGTGGTTTAAAGGAATGTCTTGGTTCATGCAAGCAGGGTTATGCTTGGAGCGGTGTGGGGCAGTGTGCAGCTATGCATGGCTATGCAGCATAAGGTGTAGGCTGTGGTGCGGGCAAATGGCTATTGGTCATTAGTCTGTATGAGTCATACCAGTGTCTATGCGCGAGTATTGCTATGGGCCAAGATACGAGGGCGAAGCGATGGCAAGCGATTGCATGACTATGGTGCAATATGGCATGATGCGGGACTGTGGAATGGGACCGGGAGGTGCCGAGTGCTGAAGGCGATGTCAGGGCTAAGGGTTGTGACTGTGGTGACATTCCATGGGCGAATCCGAGGGCGAGGGCCATTGAATGAGCCTATCTGTGGGGTGCGAGCTGTGTAGTGGTGAGGGTGTGCGTGTGTGTGTGCTGGGTGACTGTAGAGGAGTCCAGGGTCTATGTCTCTATGGGCAGCGCTGTCTACAAGTACTGGGGTCTGCCATCTAGGGGGCTGGTGCCTGTCCGAGGCATGAGGGCTGTGCTGAGTGGCTATGCGAGGGTCTGGATCGTATCACGTGCGGGGTTATGTGACTGGTGTGAGACTGTGCCATGAGGCATTGCTGATAGATTGTATATTGTCAGGTGACCGTGGGACTGTGGGTCATGTGCAGGGAGCTGAAGGCGAGTGGCGGCTTATAGGGTGACAAGGGACGAGGAGCACTATAGCGTAGGGCATTGTAGGGCACTGGAATCGTAGCAAGGGAGTGCGAGCAACTGAGCTAAGGGCCAAAGAAGAGGAAAAAGCATAGCGTGGGCCCATGCATAGCATCGAGTACGGTGTGATCATAACATTGCCCATGTTAGGGTCTCAAAGGGTGATAGTTTGTGCCCTGTCAGGAAAATCATCAGTAGACATGCTTATGAGACAATGAAACAGGTGACTGAGCAATAGATCAAAGTTGGCCTGTGGTACCACTTGGACCTGTAGGCAAACCTTGCCTGTACCAAAGTCTAAAGCAAGGTTCTTGACAACACCAATGGTAGATTCTGTGGTGGTGTTAGTGTTGGACATCGTCATGAGGTGGTCAGAGTGGACTGGTAGTCCAAGCTCTTCCCACAACCGTTTTGGCATGGCAATGATCTCAGACCCAGTGTCCAAGACTGCAGTAATGGTTCGATCAGTTCCAATAACACGAGCCTGCAGAGACCGCAGTGGGATGCTATGGGATGCTACGATACGGCCATCATCACTTCAAAGGATGCAGTCGCCATACTCTCATTCCACAGCTGCCAGGTTATGACCAGCAAGCTTGTTGACCTGCACAAGGTTAGTGGTTGTGGGAATGCAGATAGTAGCAGAGGCCTCCCAGAAGTGCTTGTGCACATCCGGGACCTAAGAAATGATGTCCTTTATGGTTACTGGTATGGTGGCCTCTAGGATCTGATCAAGGAGCCACTTAGGGGTGGTCTTGTCCTCTAGGGGAAAGGTGTAACGGAACTGCCCGGTGGGGGCAGTGGTGGAGTTAGTTAGTTCTGTCCAAGGAGGAGGGTTAGCTTTAGGGGCGAATGAGGAAGGAGCTGGTGCTGTGGGGGCAGAAACAGGAACCATGGTCTTCAAAGGTCCAGGTGTTGGGGCATGGGCTGCCTCAATCGCTGGTGAGGTGATTTCTTTGGTGACCATTGCTGCACGAGGACTGGTGCGGTTCTGTCTGCAGGTAGGTAACTCTACTCCATCGAAACAGACTCACTTGCCTTTGTCCTTGGCCCATTTGGCCTTGAACATGGCCGCAGTGCAAGCCATGTATTGTCTAAACTTGGGGTCAGCTATCTCAACATCTGGATCGTCGTCCCAGTGCTCAGCAGGAGCTAGGAAAACTGACAGCTCAATATCCAAAACTGCGTCAGTGTCAGGTATGACAAGGGATAGGAGTCCAGTAGTGATGTTAGTAGCAGGCAGGGTGGAAGCTTGTGTCCCAGTTGCATCAAAACAATCCTTCAGGCAAGATGTGCCCTCAATGCATGGGATGCGCTTCCCATCAGGAAGGCAGATCTGACCATCAGTGCCCCTGCTAGCCTTCCTGGCTGCAAGGTACTTGGTGACGTTGGGACAATTGCCAATGAAATGCCCATACTTATCACAGAAGGCGCAAGAGCGTTTGGAGGAGCACTGCATTGCCACCTGCTCTTGTTTAACTATGACCGGTGGAGCGGTCTGTGGCAGAGCAACTGGCAGGGCCGTGGGGGTAGCCCATGCTGGGTAGTATGGAGTTGGAGTCAGAAGGGGCCCCAACACAAGGCTCAGAAGGGGATGAAGAGCTGCGCCAGTTAATAGGAACTGGGTGGCATCAAGAGTATCTTTAATGGAATATGGATCGGTGGGATGGTGTGTGGTTTTGGTAATGAGAAGGTGGTGGTGGACTTGAGCTGCCAAGTCTGCAGGAAGTCTGGCAAGGAACAGAGTGTCTCAGTCCAAGTCCGAGAGCTTCCTCACCTGGACTAGCAGTGTGGCAATCTTGATAAAACTGCGGTGGTACTGGGAAAAGTCAGCAAGGGTGCACATAGGCTTTGTGCTGATCTCGTGGGTCAGGTACTGAAGGTCAGCACAACAGAATTTGTTAGCACCTTCACAACCAGGGTAAAGATCTTTGACTACATCTATAAACTGGTCCCAATTAGCCAGAACTGCAGTGGCTTCTTTGAGGGTTTTCCAGCAGTTTGACTCATCATAGGCAGCATAGTGCAAATCTTCTCTGTGGCAGTAAGACTGGCAGCAGTTCCTAGAGTGTCAACCTGGTCTAGAAAATGGGGAAGCTTGGTAGGTACCTCCCCGGTAAATTCAGGAGCACCACAAGCCCCACAGGTGGGCATTGTAGCGCCTTGGGTAGCCATTGGTCCAGGTGGAGGGACTATAGGAGGAAGTGGAGGTTGGGGAAGGTGAAGATGAGAGAGTGGTATGGAAAGTGGTATGGGAATAGGTGCAAGACCAGAGGACATGGTGAGCAACAACGGAGCGTGAAAAATGTGGGCCGGTGGTAGTGGACTTGGGCAAAAAGAGCCCTCAGTGTTGTCAAAGAGATCTTGTAAGGATGGAGCAGTGGAAGACGATGTGCTAGGAGATGGAGACAACTGGGGCGAGTAGTCCACAGTGAGTGGTGAAAGCAAGCCAGAAATTTGAGATGTGGGGAGGTTTTCTCTCACTCTCCTGGGAGTGGACTCTATATATCCACCAGGAATGAAAGGTCCTACATTCAGCTCATCACCTAGAATTTTTTCTGTGACAGTTGGACTCAGAGTCTCAACACTGGGGGTCTGCCAGGAACCTGATGGCTGCGTGTCAGCTAAAATGGACAATGTAGAGTGGAGATGGGATTTATTCAGCCAATCTGAATCAGTGGAAGAGCAGTCCGAGCTATCACCCGTCAGTGAACTGAGCTTGTGGTCAGTTATGTTAGGGAGGTTGGAACAGTTATGTCTTGTGTTTGAGGGTGACACCAGATGAAATAAGGTGGAGTCCTCACTGATTTGCAAATTGCAAAAATGTGCACATAAATTTTCAAGGTCAGGTCGCTGGGTGATGAGTCGTTGACTTCGTCTGGAACCCCATTGTGAGTCCCTCGCAGTGGGCTCCAGTTGTAAAGAAGACAAGGACTCTGGGTGGACTTTGGTAGAAGTCCTAGAAGTCCTAGGGGTTGTCAGTGTGTGTGGGGAGTGATAGGTTTGCCCTTAAGGGACTCTGGAGCACAGGGAGTGGAGCAGAGAAGTCCTCAAGTAGTTGACCAGCAAGAAGTGCAAGTCTGATGGTCTTGTGGAGTGTTAGCAGTTGGAGGCAGTGACGGGAGATGAGATGGTCGTAATTGGTGAGCAGTAGCAGTGTGGTGAACAGTCGGTGAGCATTAAACAGTTGGTAAATGGTAAATGGTGTGGTAAGAGCTAAAATGGGAGCTACATTCCAAGTTCCTATGACATTGCTTTATAATCTGGGAATGCCCAAGACTTAGGTATGACTGTAGGAACCTGAGTCTAAAGAAGAAACAAGAATAAACTAGTTGAGAGAACATGAAATGAAATAAAACCAATGGTCTTCCAGACTTATTGATGGACTTGCATCCAGTCGACCAGTCCTACTGTACAAGATAAGAAGGGGGGTGTGAAGGTAGAAACAAAAGGGGCACAGAGACTGTACAAAAGAATGTGAGATGTAGGGATACCACCGTAGAGACATACCACTCTCTACAGCGCTATTGCACACCATCAGCTCCCACTCCAATAGCATTACTCGCACAGAGCATGCCATAGCATGCCACTCATTCTCACACCAATAGTGATACTCCTGCTATCATGCCATAGTACACCATTCTTTCCCACTCCAATAGCATTAACCTTGCTATGGTGCCATATTGCACCACCCATTCCCACTCCAGTAGTGTTTAGCCCACAGCATCGCCCTGCTCGCACGGACCAGGCCAGTTTCTGTCTTGCATTTCCATATTTAGTATTCTTGCCTGCCCTTACCTACTTTAGGCTCCGCTTGAATCCCTTCTGTAGTACTATATAAGACCGCCTGTATTATATTGGAGCCCCAATCAATTCTTCTTGGGTCTTCCCTCACAAGGCACCTGCTTTACTAGAAGATTGGTCCACTAGTTCCATTTCACTTCACTTCGCTACACTTCACTCCACACCTCCTAGTGCCTTGCACCTGAGGTCGTTTCACTAGGAGATGAGTGGGAGTGGGTAATTGTTGCATACAGTGACTCCAAAAACCCTTTCCATGCTAACCCCAATAGTGGTGCATGAAGTGCACTGCCAAACACTGTGGGAATTTCGCTTAGGTCTGGTGGAGACATAAATAGTACATACCCCTGGCTACAAAATCGCCTCTTGGGTCATGTGATTTGGTTCACAGGCTGTGGAGA
>JBBPTI010000369.1:0-15279 GCA_038093995.1 Tylopilus aff. callainus | reverse complement strand
AGGCCAAATCACATGATCAAGAGATGGTTTTGTAGCTCTTTGTTTGTACTTTGTTTGTCTCTACTACAGCTAAGCGAAATTCCCAGGGGTGATTGCGGTGCGCTTTGCACACTGTGTTGGGGTTAGACATTGCAATGGTTTTGTTGCTCACTGTAGGTACACTAAAGTACCCCCATTGCTAGCCATAGAGACCCCGTGGTCATTAGCTCATGGGTGTAAAAGGCTAAGGACCATCAATGAATGACTGGGGTCTAAGGCTGTGATGAGGGGGTTTATATACTACTAGCTACTTAGATTGGAACTCCATTTGAATAGTGTAAGGGGTGGTGCAGTTACTAAGTAAGGAAGTGCAAGATGAAAACTGGCCTGGTCTGTGCATGCAGGGCAATGCTGAGCAACTATTGCTATAGGCATGGGATGGGATGGTGAGCAATGGTGCAATAGTGGGAGTTCTGCCATTGGGGGAATAAGAAAATCAGAGAATTGTACGATATGTGGGGATAATACCATTGGCATGGGAGCAGAGTGTGTGGGTATGGTGTGTGATGGTGCCATCTGTAGTCACTATATTGTCAGTGGCTTAGATAAGAGGGTCTTTGCACTACCTTAGTCAGGTGCCCTCATGCTGTAAGCTACTGGCTGTGGTGTGGGAGTAAGAGCAGATGTTACTGAGTTGTGGTGCAAGGAGCATAGGTACTGATGCCTATAGGAGGAAATGTAGAGTTTCCTATACTGTGCAAGTCATCCTTCCTGCTGATGCCTAGCTGCCTTTGATTGCCTATGCTTTGCTGTGGTGGTGCTTTCATGCTGTCACTCATGGGGTGTTCTGTGGGGAGTTTGGGAGTTCAGTGCTGTAGAGTCCGATAGTCTGGTAGTGTAGAGTCCGGTAGTCTGGTAGTGTAGAGTCCAGTAGTCTGGTAGTGTAGAGTCCAGAGGAGAAGTCTGGGAGTCTGGTGTACAGCACTGGTGGTGTCTGGGAGTCTGGTACTGTAGAGTTCAGTAGGGGGCGGTGTGGAAGTGTATGTGGTATGTATGAGTGTAGGGTATTGTGGACCATGAGCATAACACTAGTGTCCTTCAATGTTAAAAAGGCTGAACATTGATACAATACTGCTCACTGCTGTGAGGGTTCTGTGTTCTGGTAGACAAGGGTGGGGTGCTTCAAGGAGGTCATTGGAGATGATAACAGTGAAGTGGCAATCAATTCTTAATGAAACAACCTTGGACACTAAGTACCTTTGGCTGCATAGCAGAAGTGTAGTGAAACATGAAACATGAGTTGAATTTCTAGTAAAGTGGGTGCCTTGTGAGGGAAGACCCAAGAAGAATTGATTGGAGTTCCGATAAGTTACATGGGGGTTTATATACTACTAGCTACCTAGATTGGAACTCTGTCTAAAGTGTGTGAGGGCTGGCCAGGATACTAAGTATAGAAATGCAAGGTGAAAACTGGCCTGGTCCATGTGAGCAGGGTAGTGAAAAGGGGATTCAGCTATTGGAGGGAAAAGATAATATGGGAATTGTACAATATGCAGGAGAAACACTATTGGTGTGGGATTGGAGTGCACAAATAAGGCATGCAATGGTGTGATCTGCAGTCACTATGTCATCAGCTGCTTAGGTAAGGGAGTCTTTATGCTACCTTGGTCAGGTGCCCTCATGCTGTAAGCTATGCTGGTGTGGCATGGGAAGCAAGGGCAGATGTTATCAAGTTGCAGCTCAAGGAGGCATGGATATTGTTACAATCTCACTCGCATCACCCCTATTTTCACCCCCTTATATGGTTCTACCCCTGTCCCAGCACTGGTATGCCCCATGGTCTGCCTACTAACAGCATTTACACACCACATGATGTGTTACAATCATGCCATACTCAATGCTATACATAGGCCCTCACTACTCTTTTTCCTTCCCTTTGGCCCTTAGCTCAGTCGCTCATACTCCCTTGCTACAGTTCCACCATCCTATGATGCCCTATGATAAGTGCTTCTTGCCCCCTCATTGCCCCACAGTTGCCACTTGCCTTCATTTCCACTATGGCTTCCTACATGTAACCCATAGTTCCACAGTCACATAATACACAATCTATCAGTGATGCCTCGTGGCACAGTCTTGCACCAGTCACATGATCCTGCACATGATACAATCCAGACCTTTGCACAGCTATTTGGCATAGCCCTTGTACTTTATAGACAAGGCCTAGACTCTAATGACAGATGACAGCATTCATAGCCACTTGGCCACTCGAGATACAGACCCCAGCTCCTTCACAGTTGCCTGGCACATGCACCATGACCTCACAGCTACACGGCTCATGACTCACAGTATGACCCTTAGCAGTGGCCCTTACCTCTCAAACACACCTATGGCATTGTCACCATGTCACACCCCTAGCCCTAACATTGCCTTCAGCACTCCATACTTCACAGTCCCACTCTGCAGTCCCACACCATGCCATATCGCACTATAGTCATACAATCACTTGCCATTGCACCACCCTAGTCCCTCGACCTATAGTGATATGTGTTATGCTCACGGCTATGCTACATTCCATTCATTCCTACACTTTCATCTTTAGCCACTTTGACCCAGACCACAGCGCCGCGACTCAGTCTTGCCCGAGCCCTATTCCCACACCGGTAAGCACAGTAGCCGCAGCATCTGGGCACCGGACTACGGTAGAGTAAAGACCCGGTTACCCAGCTACTGATGCTGCACCGCAGCACTTAGGCAATCCGCAGTTGCAATGGTGCCTTATGTCACCATCCGGGCCCACACCTATAGCAATACTCACACATCGCACGCCATAGTACACCATCCATTCCCACTCCAATGGCATTAACCTCGTGATGGCGCCATCGCTTGCCACCCTTTCCCACTCCAGTAGCGTTTAGCCCGCAGCATCACCTCCCTCGCACAGACCAGGCCAGTTTCCACCCTGCACTTCCATATTTAGTAACCATGCCTGCCCTCAGCTAGTTTAGGCTCTGCTTGAACCCGTCTTGTAGTAGTATATAAACCCGCCTGTAAATTATTGGAGCCCCAATCAATTCTTCTTGGATCTTCCCTCACAAGGCACCCACTTATAAGGAGTTTGATCCACCTTTCTGTTTCGCTTCACTTTGCTACTCGACCCCTTGTGCGCTGCACCCGGGTCTTCGTCTTGCTCGTTCCACTCGACGCCTCCTTGCCTTTGTGCCTGAGGTCGTTTCATTAAGAATTGATTCTCCTGTTCGCCGCTGTCGCTCTTCGGCCGCCCTGAACACCCCATCCATCACCAACTTCGTTGCTATCAGTAAGCAGAGCAGAGCCCATGTCCCCCTTATTGACATGGAAGGACACTAGTGAACAGTACACACGCCAAGTCGGCCCCCGCTGTTGTCGTTGGCAACACAACAGGCGGACACTGTCTAGTAGTTGCCCCTCGCCCAATTCGCCCCATCAACCTCAACCTCCTCGCCACCATTGCTTCCCACCTCAAAGCCGACGCTGCTGCTGCTGCTGAGAGAGAGCAGAGAGAGCTGTGGGAAGAGATTGACCAGGCTATTGCAGACTTCACTGCGAGGTCCAGGGCTTCAGATACGCCCACACTTGTTTATCCCCCAAACCCAGTTGCTGACACCGACCCAAACGATTTTGTTCAGCCCACACTGCCTATTCCCTCACCTTCTACTCTTCGCCAGCTCATCGCCGAAGCCGAAGAACAAACCTGCCGCTACCAGGAGTATTGCACTCGCATAGAGGCAGAACTCGCCGCACCCCTTCCCCCGTCGCCAGATTACCGCACCTGCTGTAGGCTGGATCGCCTTTGCCACCCCTTCCGCTTCCCACCATTCCACTCGCACCCAAGATAGTCTGGGACATCCGGTACCATACTGGTGCACAGTCTCAACGAGCCAGGCTGCCTCCACCCAAGGAACCTTCTGAAGCAGCCCAGCAAGTTTCTTTAATTTTCCTTTTTGTACTTACATCCTTGTGCCTCCCCCCCTTTTTAGTGTTAGCTTTCTTCTCCAAGGATGTTCCTGCTTTTCTTTTGGTATTCCCTTTTAGCTTCTTGTTTTATTTCTTTCTTGTTACTTGTGTTTTGCATTTACTGTCTTCTCACCCACGTTCAGTTTGATCACAATACCCTTTTGATTTCCTTGCAGTTACCTACAGGCGAATACTCCCTCATCATCTCTACACCCACCGGTGTATGAGGTCGTAACCTCCGCTACGAGACTATCCCTACCAACTAGGCCGAGCCAGCACCCCAGAATGATTGGTAGTTTTTGTTTACAGATTTAATCAAAAGAACTGTTCCCAGCTTTAGCTATAGGGGGATTACTCAGCAAGCCGAGAGAATACCAAACGCATCCTGAAGGAAGGGTAATCAGGATCCTCAATAGGCTACGTCCAGGAGACTATCAAGATCAGAAGACCATAGTCCATGCGAGACCTCTAGCGCCCCTGCCATTTGAAAGGCCCAGCCACAGCTGGTATAAGAAACACAAGGCGCCAGTAATCAAGAAAGAAGTCTGCTTCCAGTATGTTGCAGGTACTCCTCAATACCATCACAGACCCCATTATTCCTCTATCAGACAAACTCGCTGCCATTGCGGCCGAGTTCACCACCATCACCACTCAGAATATTCAACTTGCTCAATCACTGCATGCGTCCAACAACGAGATTATTTGTCTTGAGCAGCTGGTGACCACCGGACAGACAACAGTAGCCACACTCCAAGGGCAGATCGCCGCAGCGGGCCCTTCAAGTACCTCGAAGAAAGTTGAATTGTTTGCAGACCCAGGCGAATACGATGGAACGATCGCCAAGTTTGAAGAATGGTGGGCCAAGATGAAGGCATGGCTCCGAATCAATGTGCACGTCACCCCTGCCGGTAGCTATGAGGCGGTAGTGGCAGTACTCTCCCAGCTTAAAGGACCAAAAGCCAGCCCCTTCACACAAACTCGCCTATCCTGGGGCAACGTGTACAAATGGGCAGACTGCGAGGCTGAGATAGAAGGCCTATTCCACGCCGTGAACCAGAAAGACTGGGCATGCCACCAGCTGGAGGAGTTCAAGCAGCAGAACATGCGGACTGACAACTTCTTGGTCTGATGGGAAGCACTATATCAGCAAGCACAAATCGATAACATGCACGTGGTCCACCTCTTGGAGCAGAACATGGCCCACCATATTATACTACAGATCTTCAAAGAAGGCAAGCGCCAGGATAAGCCGGCGCTCTATTTGGACAACATCAGGAAGACCAGATGTGCAATGGAGGTGCTCGGCTTCATAAGGGGGTATGAAAGGAAGGCCCCTGCAAGGATTAGCAGTTGAGGGTTAGCGCAGGAGAACACCAAAGAAGATGTATATGCCCTCCCCAGCAGCGACGCCTGCGCCAAGTGCTTTAACTGCAAACAGACCGGCCACAGAATCCGAGAATGCTGGAAGCCAAAGATAAACCAATGCCCAGCCTGTAAGTTTGTTCATGGTGGGCACAGCACTTATTGCACCAAAAGGAAAACGCTGCAGAGGATTCCACTAGCCGAAGAAGAAGAACCCACCAGCTCCGAAGCGCCAGTTAGGATTGCCGAGTTGGCAGAAGAAATACGCAAGAGAAACAACCCGGAGATGGGTTTGGATTTTCTGATCGAGGGATCCCAGATGAAGGGAAAAGGCAGGGCCTAAGGAACGTGTCGGGTGTTCCAAAGGCCGGTAAGATTCCAATCAAGCGCACCCCCATTACCCATGTTATCATTTCTAAAGACCAAGAATGGTGTATTCCCCTTAGATTGCCTGGTCTAGAGGAGTCCGCCTCCCAGCGGCTCGGCAGCAACCGTGAACCAAATGCTGTGCTTAATTCCTCTAACAAGTATACTCCCCCTCATGCACGCAAGGAAACCCCGACAACTAACCCCCTGCAGATCCGCATACTAGGGCAGCAAAAGAGAAAGGAGATACTCATGCGGGTTCAGATCAAGACCCGCACTGGCGACTTCATACCGGTGTCCACCCTGCTTGATAGCAGCACCCAGTCCTTGTTCATATATCGAGAGTACGTCCACCAAAACCGTATCCCTACTGAGGAACTTCTGCAGCCCATATACATCTATAATGCCGATGGAACCCTGAACAAAGCGGGACCAGTAACCCATGCGGCCACAGTCCTACTGGAATACCAGGGTCATGTGGAAAAGACCCAGGTAGAGGTAACCAATCTAGGAAGCAAAGATTTGATCTTGGGATATACATGGCTAAAGGAACACAATCCACAGATTAATTGGAGGACCAATACAGTCCACATGCCAGATTGTCTGGAATTATGCAACTACTCTGGAGTATCGCGGGTCATCCGCCAGGCAGAAGAACAGGAGATCCGAGCCGCCGAGGAGCAATGGTGCACCAGAAAACAGCAAGAAGGAAAAACTCCTCGAGAGTTAGTACCCCCAGTGTACCACCGCTACCTCAAGACCTTTGAGCAGAAGGAGTCCAAGCAAATGCCAGTCCGAAAGCCATGGGACCATGCCATCGAGTTAAAAGATACCTTTGTTCCGAAGAAGGGCCGGAATATCCCCCTTAGCCCACAAGAGCAAAAGGAAGTAGATGACTTTGTGGATGAACAGCTTGCCAAAGGGTATATCCGGCCCTCCAAGTCTGAACAAACCTCGCCGGTCTTTTTCATGCCGAAGAAGAATGGCCGCAAATGGATGGTCCAAGACTACAGGTACCTCAATGAGCACATGGTCCACAACAATTACCCACTCCCACTCATCACCCAACTCATTAACAAACTCCGCACTGCCTGCCTCTTCACCAAAATGGATCTCCACTGGGGGTATAACAATGTCTGAATCAAAGAAGGAGATGAATGGAAGGCCACTTTCACCTGCCACCGCGGCGCCTTCAAGCCACTAGTAATGTTCTTTGGCCTATGCAACTCCCTGGCCACCTTCCAGACCATGATGAATGACATCTTCGCTGATATGGCCGAAAACGTCATGGTATATATTGACGACCTCCTCATCTTCACCCCCTCGGATGACCGCAAAGCCCATGAGCAGATAGTCCTGGAGGTCCTTAGAAGACTAGAAGAAAACGACCTCTTTGTCAAGCCAGAAAAGTGCACCTTCAGAGTAAAGGAGTTAGAATTCCTTAGGATGATCGTAGGGGTAAACAGGGTAAGCATGGACCCAAGTAAGGTAACCGCCATAAAGGAATGGCCGGTCCCCACCAATGTTCGAGGAGTTCAGGCCTTTCTAGGCATGGCCAACTTCTATTGCCGCTTCATACAGGATTTCGCCCACATTGCATGGCCACTCCACGACCTAACCAAGAAAGACGAACCCTTCTGCTGGATCGATCAGTGTCAGGCGGCCTTTGACCGCCTCAAGGACACCTTCACCACTGCCCCTGTTCTAGCCTACCCGGATCATAACAAAAGGTACCAACTCGAGTGCAACACCTCCTTGTATGCAACCGGAGGAGTTCTCCTGGTGGAAGAAGAAGATCAATGGCACCCCATAGCCTATGCATCACACGCGATGACACTGGAGGAGCACAACTACCCCATAGCTGATAAAGAGATGTTGAGTGTAATAAGGGGCCTGGAAGACTGATGCCACTACCTAGAAGGAGCCGAACAGCAGTTTGAGGTATGAAACGACCACGAGAACCTCAAATGGTTCATGACCCGCCAAAACCTCAATCGAAGGCAGGCCCAATGGGCCCAGTACCTCTTCCACTTCAACTTCAAGTGGTGCCACAAGTCCGGGACAACCATGGGTAAGGCTGATGCACTCTCCTGGAGGGAGGACTTGGCAGTAGGAGACGCAGAGGACAACCACGATGTGGTGGTAATTCCCCCAGAGCAGATACAGGTTTGCACGCGCAAACAGGCGCAGCAGGAAGAGGCCGAAGAAGCGGTGACTGAGGAGGCAATGGTCCTACATCATTCTGGAGATTGACTAACTGATCAGATTTCACACGAGACCATCAAGCTTCCAGCCCCAGTGCAGAAGAGACTCGAGGGCCAGGGATATCACATCAAGGATGGGTGCCGCACGAAGAATGGCAAAGTGTATGTGCCCCCGGCTTGCAGACCCAAGGTACTCCGCCTCCACCATGATGCACCGGTAGCCGGCCATCCCAGAGTTGCACGGACTGTGGAGTTACTCCGCCAGCATTACAACTGGGCGTCCCTAGCAATCGATGCCACCGACTACGTGAAGAGATGCCCAAGGTGCACCCAAGTTAAACCGTCTAATAAACCACCCACAGGGCCCCTCCAACCATTACCCATTCCATCGGGGCCCTGGCAAGATATTTCAGTCGACTTCATCACTGGGCTGCCTCTCTCCAACTCGTACACTGCCATACTAACCATTGTGGACCACTTCTTCAAAGCGGTCGAACTCGTCCCCTGCAACTCTACCTGTACCGCCCTCGATCTCACCGATATCTACCTGCACCACATCTGGAAGCATCACAGACTCCCGAAGTCCATCATCTCGGACCGGGGTCCCCAATTCACCTCCCATCTCATGACAAACCTCTGCTGCCAGCTTCAGATCGACCAACGACTGTTCACTGCCTACCACCTGCAGACCGATGGGCAAACTGAGAGAATGAACTGCGAGGTGGGCCAGTACCTCTGGACTTATTGCGCTGACCACCCGGATTCTTGGAGTGACTGGCTCCCACTCGCGCAATTCACCATCAACTCCTGTGTCTCCTCTGCCTCCGGCAAATCCCCATTCCAGCTTACCCATACTTATGCCCCGGTTCTCAGAATAGAACCCACTGTTACCCAGTCCCCCACAGCTGATAATCTAGCTAATCAGTATGCTGACCACCTGGCGGAAGCCCAGGAACGACTTCATGCCTTGCAGGATACAATAAAGCGAGCAGCTGCCGGTAAGCGTTCTCTGGCCCCCTCCTACGCTATCGGGGATAGGGTTTGGTTATCCACCAAGCACCTCTCTATTCCGGGATCCCCTAAACTCACCAATTGCTGGATCGGGCCGTTCCCCATTATTGGTCTCGTCAGTCCTAATGCCGTCCACCTCGACCTCCCCGCCTCATACTGCATCCACCCCATCCTCAATGTCTCGCAGGTCAAGCCATTCATAGCCCCGCTCCCCAGTCAGCACCCTCCTTCCCCCAATCCCTCTTCCCTGGCTGCTGATTCCACTATCCCTGAGTACGAGGTTGAGTACATCATCGACTCCCGCCTGGCTGGCTGCGGCCTTCAGTACTTGGTCCATTGGAAGGGGTATGATATCTCCGAGTGCACTTGGGAACCCTGTGCTAACCTCGCTAACTCCCCTGATGCTCTCGCCGCCTTCCACCATGCCCACCCTTCCGCCCCTCATCCGGTCTCTCACTCCGCCATTCGCACCCTGTTTCCCTCTGCCCATCCGGAGTCTGGGCCTTAAGGAGGAGGTCGTGTTATGCTCACGGCTACGCTACGTTCTATTCATTCCTACACTTCTGTCTTTAGCCACTTTGACCCACACCACAGCACCGCGACTCGGTCTTGCCCAAGCCCTATTCCCACACCAGTAAGCATAGTAGCCGCAGCATCTGGGCACCAGACTACGGTAGAGTAAAGACCCGGTTACCCAGCTACTGATGCTGCACCGCAGCACTTAGGCAATCCGCAGTTGCAATGGTGCCTTATGTCACCATCCGGGCCCACGCCTATAGCGATACTCACACATCGCACGCCATAGTATGCCATCCATTCCCACTCCAATGGCATTAACCTCATGATGGCGCCATCGCTCGCCACCCTTTTCCACTCCAGTAGCGTTTAGCCCGCAGCATCACCTCCCTCGCACAGACCAGGCCAGTTTCCACCCTGCACTTCCATATTTAGTAACCATGCCTGCCCTCAGCTAGTTTAGGCTCTGCTTGAACCCGTCTTGTAGTAGTATATAAACCCGCCTGTAAATTATTGGAGCCCCAATCAATTCTTCTTGGGTCTTCCCTCACAAGGCACCCGCTTATAAGGAGTTTGATCCACCTTTCTGTTTCGCTTCACTTCGCTACTCGACCCCTTGTGCGCTGCACCTGGGTCTTCATCTTGCTCATTCCACTCGACGCCTCCTTGCCTTTGTGCCCAAGGTCGTTTCAATATGCATGCATAGACACCGGTATGACTCATATGGACTCCTGACCAATGACCATTTGCCCACACAACCCTAGACCATGGGTTATACCTTATGCTGCATAGCCTCACTCACACAGACCAAGACTCCCCTTGACCCACAGAGACCCATAAACTCTGCAAACCATATATGGTAACTAAGCCAGCCCTTAACAGACCATATGTAGTAATAGTGTACAAATATGTACAAACCCTGTAACAGTATATAAACCCCAGCCACTATCCTCCTAGACCCTAGTCTATCATTGATGGGTAGTGGCCACTAGTACCTTAGGCCTACTCCCACAATGCCACTACACCACTAGGATCTTGGAGGCTATCAACTGGCTACTGTATAAATGCCTATTGCCTTCCCCACTCATATTGTATGACCAGTAAGACCCATGACAGCAAGGCTCCCCTTGAAGACACATTGCAACTCTCACCCTTGCTGGCATTTGCCACTACTAGCCCTAGGCTTGACAGCTCAGGCTCAAGTTGTTTCAGGTAGCACCTATGGAGTACTCACCATAAGGGGTGTGGATAAAGAGAACAAGGGTATTACAGTTCATCTGAACTGTGCATACAATGAAATAGGTAAGCAAAACAAGTAAGAAGAAACTAATAAAACAGGTAAAGAACAGAGAGTAGTAGAAGAAAAGAAAGAACATCCATAGGTACAAAGAGGAGGACAAAAAGAGAGTAACAGGTAAGTAAAAGAAGATTTAAAGATACTTTGCAGGTCACTACAAGAGGTTTTGGGGATGAAGGTGGCTGAGTTCATTGGTGAAATGAATAATAGCAGTAGCAATGAGCCTATTTGGCCTGGACTGGCTGAAACAACTCAAGCCTGAGCTGTCAAGCCTAGGGCTAGTAGTAGCAGATGCTGATGCTGATGGTGAGAGTTGCAATGTGTCTTCAAGGGGAGCCTTGCTGTCATGGGTCTTACTAGTCATGTCAAGAAAGCAGGGGAGGCAATAGGCATTTATACAGCAGCCCATCAATAGCCTTTGAGACCCTAGTGGTATAGTGGCATTGTGGGAGTAGGCTAATGGTCTGTGCCACTACTCATCAATGATAGACTGGGGTCTAGAAGAGTAGCAGCAGGGGTTTATATACTGTTACAGGGTTTGTAAGTATTTGTACACTATTACTACATATGGTCCATCAAGGGCCAGTTCTGTTACCATATATAATCTATGGAGTCCATGAGTCTCTGTGGGTCAAGGGGGGTCTTGGTCCATGCAAGCAGGGCTATGCTTGGGGCAGTGCCAGTCAGTGCAGGGTGGTGTGCAGCTATGCATGTGGGTGAATGGCTATTGGTCATGAGTCCATGTGAGTCATACTGGTGTCTATGCACAAGTATTACTATAGGCCAAGGGATGAGGGCAATGCAATGGTGAGCAATTGTGTAACTATGGTACAAGATGGCATGATGTGGGACTGTGGAACTAGATCAGGGTATGCAGAGTGCTGGAGGCAGTGTTGGGGTTGCAGGTTATGATACCTATGGGCATGATCATGGGAGTGAGGGCCATTGCAGTGGCCATGTACTTGCATACATGGATGCAGGCTGTGAATATGCTGGGCAACTGTGGATGATCTGTGGACTGTCTCTGTGTGGTTCCTTCATGGATGCATATATGTTAGTGTAAGTGCCATTCATGGGATGTTAGGCCCTTAGTCATGCTAGGTCTTGATACATGTTTGTGGCTATGGCTGTGGCTGTGTGAGGGTCTGGATCATATCATGTGTGAGGTCATGTGACTGGGAGTGAGACTGTGCCATGAGGCATCACTGATAGATCATGTATGGTCATGTGACCATGAGACTATAGGTCATGTGCAGGGTGCTATAGTAGGAATGAAGGTGAGTGGCAACAAGGGGGTGAGGAGCACTAATCATAAGGCATTGTAGGGGCATCATGAGAGAATACTGGAGTGCAAGGGAGTGCAAGTGAGCAAGCACAAGGGCCAAAGTGTAGGAAAAAGCATAGTGGGGCCTGAGTGTAGCATTGAGTGCAATGTGATCATAACACTGGCATTGTGGGTGGTTAAGGGGGTAGGGTCTATTGCATGCATGATAGTCTGGGGAAGGTGGTGGCAGTAGGGCAAGTTGCCTTTCTATAAAGGCAGCATATTCTTCACACCAGTGCTGGTGTGCTTTTGCCTTTGCAATAAGGTGGTGAAGGGTGGTGGGTAAGAGAGGTGGTGGTGTGGGAGGGATGAAATTGTTTGGGTCAGTGTCAGCAATAGGGGAAGGGGTATATGTCAAGTGGGACATAGCTGAAATGGCCCACTTTGTCCTAGTACTCCACTCAGTAATGAAGTTGTTGATATTCTATGTGAGTTTCTGCTAAACCCTTTCTTCTTCAGCAAGGGCATCAGCTTCAAGGTGTGAAGAAACTGTGGTGAGGAGATCAAGGTTGATGGGTCACTGTGGTCTAGGGGCAACTACTAGATGCTGTCCAACTTCCTGCTCTACCAAGAGGGAAGTGGGGGCTAACTGGGTGTGAATAGTGTTCACTAGTATTCTTTGGCATTAGAAGGGCTGTATGCCAGTACAATACTGCTCACTGCTGTGAGGGTCCTGTGTTCTTAAAGGGTGGCAGAGTGCTTTGAGGAGGTCATTGATGATGATGATGGTGAAGCTAGCAATCAATTCTTAATGAAATAACCTTGGGCACTAAGTACATTTGGCCATATAGCAGAAAGTGTAGTGAAATGTAGAGAGGTCAATCATCTCCTAGTAAGCAGGTGCCCTTTGAGGGAAGGCCCAAGAAGAATTGATTGGAGTTCCAACAATTTACATGTGGGTTTATATACTACTAGCTACCTAAGTTGGAACTCTGATTGAAATACATGAGGGCAGGCCAGATTACTAAAGATAGAAGTGCAAGACAAAAACTGGCCTGGTCTGTGTGAGTGAGGCAATGCTGAGGAGAT
The DNA here is from genome assembly GCA_038093995.1 of Tylopilus aff. callainus. NCBI lineage: Eukaryota > Fungi > Basidiomycota > Agaricomycetes > Boletales > Boletaceae > Tylopilus > Tylopilus aff. callainus. The sequence goes on along the minus strand of JBBPTI010000369.1, from coordinate 2,198 downwards.
ATCACTATTGGCATGGGAGAGGATGGCATGCTCAAGGATATTATGCCATTGGCAGAAAAATATAATGAGAGAATCATACAATATGTGGGAGTAATGCTATTGATGTACAACCATGTTGCAACAGAATTGTGTGTGATGGCACCATTCACAGTTATTGTGGCATCAGCTGCTTAGGTAACAGAGGCTTTACACTACCTTGGTCAGGTGCCCTGATGCTGTAAGCTTGTGCTTATAAAGAGAACAAGCAGATGTAGCCAAGGCATGGCTCTGTGGCATGAAGTCTGTTGACTAAAGAAGGGAATGTAGGAAAGAGAGTGTATGATAAAAGGATCAGAGCATAACAGATACCCTTGTTGCAGAACTCTCTGGCAGTTATCCAAGGGCAGTACTCAGAGGAAACCCACAATCACTTCACAATCCATATGAGCAGGTTTGTACTCAGGTTCTTCATGGTGAATGTCACTCACTAGTTTGATAGTGGATCATCAAAAATGTTGGATCCAGTGGCAACCAGATCACCATCAAGAGTGTGTCCAATCATGGCACCTACATGTATGGCCAGCATTATCCAGTATGTGCACTTGCAAACTTAACAGGATGGCATCATCTAACCATGATCTTATACTACTAGCATGATAATTACTATGTCTGTGGGGTCAGGCAAAAGATAACTTGGACTGTCATCAACACTGATGATGACAAGTACTAGTCAGTCTTACACCAATTTCTTGATCTGCATGTGTTGATATCAGATTCTCAAAGCCTACAAACTTTGGATGGAAGCCATATTTGGCAGCTCTCTAACCCCTACCTTCTTATATGAGTTTAGGATTCATCACACCTGAAAAAGACTCACATATATTACAGATCTATCTCATTGGACACACTGGGGATGAAGATACAAAATGAAACAACCCTTAGTGAAGGGTAGTGAGCAGTGGGGCTAGTGAATGGGAACGATGGATGACTAGAGCTAGTGGGACCCTGGCATTGACTGAGAACTAAGGGGAAAACCCAAGATAACTCAAATGAGGATCTTGGGGCTGAATTCACCAGCCTTATATACTGCTACAGTAGTTTGTACATATTTGTACACTATTGCTAAATATGTGTGCTTTAGGGCAGTCCTGGGAAGGTGGGATTTATGCTATTGGCCTGAGGTGAGTCATGGGGAGTCACTGCACTGCCTTGCACAGCTTGGGGGCTGGTGATGTGCGATTGCACAATGATGATGGGATATGTCATGATGATGGGATATGGCATAATGATGACATCATAGGGCTGGGCAAGGGGGACTAGACTGCTTACTAAGGTAAACACAGCTTGGTGCAGCCATTGTGTGGCATGTGAATGCTGTTAGCAAGGTGGGTCAAGTGGTGTACCAGAGCTGGAGAAAGGGGTAGAACCAGACAAGGAAGGAGCAAGCAAGCAAGGTTGTAACACAAAATGGAAGTTCATTCCAGTCTATAGGCACTAGGGAATGCATGGCCCATACAAGAACCAGTGACTAATTGGAAGAAAAGAAAAGAAAAGAAAGTTCAAATGTATGTAGAATATCATAGCAGTTGTCTCTGCAAATTGCAAATCAATGTGAATGGGATGGGATGGCTCTTTGATATCTCAGATCCTTCATATATGTTTGTGTATATATATCTATTACTTGACTATGCCTACTATCTCTTACAACAACTTTGGCAGGTCCTTTGATTCAGCAGTCACACAATGTCACAGAATAGTCACAGTTGGTCACACAGTGGAAATGTGATTTCTGCTCAGATACTTGTCAGAGTACATAGTAAGCAAGATGTAGCTATAGAGTCAGATAGTAGTAGTTTATTAGATGGCTGGAAAAATATTGGTATCTATACTAAATGCTTCTTTTTGTGTGTATGTATTAGAAGATGATGCAAGTCATAAGATATTAATAGTGGGTGTGAAATGATTATATGTACTGTAGGTGTTGGGTGTGAAATGACTGTACAGTGGCTCAAACAATTGTCCGAATATTTGTATATTTTTCACTAATGGCAATATTCCCTAACAACCACTAATCCTCACCTCATACTATTGGTGTATGAAATGAAGATCTTACTCTTGGCTACAGGATTGGTCTATAGTGCAAAAGGTTTGAATAAAATCTGATTGAATGGCAGCAATTTCAAAACAACCACTCATTCAGACAATTGTTTGACTTTTAA
>JBBPTI010000368.1:0-15283 GCA_038093995.1 Tylopilus aff. callainus | reverse complement strand
CATTCGAGTTATTCTGGGTTTTCCCCTTAGTCCTCAGTCGACGATCAGGGTCCCGTTAGCTCCTGTCACTAGTCACTCCCCCGCTGTCACACAGCTCACTAAGCAGCCCCGCCTAAGGGTTGTTTCATGATGATGAAGACCCCAACTTCCCAGAAAGCAACAAAGAAAATGACAACACACAGGTATCTAATGACACTCTTGCATAGCTCATGCAGGCAATCCAAAGCCTTGCCTGCTCCTCTTGACATCCTGCCTTTGAGACCTCTCAGCACACTAAAGTCCAGAAACTGGACCAGTTTGATAGGACTAAACTTCACAAACTCCATGTTTTCCTGGTTCAGTGTGAACTGAACTTTCAGAATCACCCCAAGGCCTTCTACACTGACTGCACAAAGGTCACCTTCATGCAGTCCTACTTGAAGGGCATGGCTCTTGAATGGTTCAAGCCAGACCTCCTCAAAATGGCCAACCCTGTACTCCACCCCATGTGAATGGATGATTATAAGGAGTTTGTCCTGGAACTCTAGATGAATTTTGGTCTGCACAACCCTGTAGGTGATGCAGAACACCACCTCAACCACCTCAACATGAAAGACAGTCAATGTATCACTAAATATGTCATTGAGTTTAATAGGATTGCTTTACAAGTCCAAGGCTATAAAGAAGGCATCCTCTGGCACCACTTCTACAACAGTTTTCCTGACCATATCAAAGATAAACTCTCCTATGTCAGAAAACTGCCAACCCTAGCTGAACTCTGCAGCCTCACCCAGAAGATTGATGCATGCTATTGGAAGCACAAGTCTGAACTCAATTAGCAGGCAAAGTCATCCACCAACCAGTTATTCTCCTCAAAGATAACATCTGATAACAAGGCCTCCACATCCACCTCCACTAGTAACTTCAGTGGTCCCAAGGACTCAAAAGAGTTCAAAGGCAAGACAACCACCACCTCCACACCCAAGTTTGGCATTGTATCAAAGATGGCAAGCTCACTGCTGCCAAATGAAAACACTGCCTTGATAACAGATTATGCATGTTCTGCAATCAAGATGGCCACATGGCTAAGGACTGCCCCAAGTCCATGTCAAAGACAGCCAAGGCCCATGCAGTCAAGTCCATAGTCCTGGAAGCTAAATTGGATGCCTCCATCCCTGCAGAGACAAAAAAATAAGTAGCAACCTCTCAGACTTTGCATGACCTGGAGGTTGTATTGACTCTACTTGTGCACCTACAAAGATCTGCCTCAATGCATCTGCTCTCTTAGATCCCAAATTGCTCATGCCCTTAGTATTCCTATTATTTTATGACATTCCCTCATTCTCTGCATTGATTGACTCCAGATCCTCTGACTATTACATAGATATGACATTCATGAATAAACATATTCTTCAAACCTACTCTGTTCCTCCACTCACCCTCCATCTCTTTGATGGGACCACAAACACTACCATTACTCAAGCTCTGGACCTCTCTGTCTGCTTCCTGACCAGTGATATCACTCCAATGACATTCTACATCACTCTGCTGAATGGCTCCTGTTCTCTTGTCCTGGGACATAACTGGCTCACCCAATACAATCTGTTGATTGACTGGGTTTTGAGCAGTGTCTTGTTCTGCTCACTTGAGCAAAACATGCCAGCAAACCCAAGCTTCTCTCTGTGGCTTCAAGAAACACCTGCTGCTGACCCCAAACCCTTTGATACACCATATCTCCCCAAACATGAGGCTCCTTCTATTGTGATCATCAGCACCCCTGCATTTGCACTTGCATATCACCTTGAAGGCTCTACTCAGTTTAGTCTGCAATCCTGCCCTAAGGAGAGCAACCTCTGCTCCACTTCCACTACTCTCAAAAAAATCAACCTCTCTGATATTTCAGAAGAGTATCATGACTTTGTGGACATATTCAGCAAAACCAGGGCATTCACACTCACTCTGCATTAAGAACATAATCTTAAGATCAATTTGGAAGAAGGCACTTTGTCTTCTCTCAGCACCACCTACTTCCTCTCTGCATCCAAGCTCGAGGCCCTCTGTACATTCTTGGATGAGCACCTCACCAACAGCTTCACTTGCCCCTCCTCCTCTGCCCATGCTGCTCCAGTCCTCCTCATTTGCAAGAAAGACAGTTCACTCCATCTATGCATTGATTTCTGAGGACTCAACAAGATCATGAAAAAAGACTGCTATCCACTCCCCTGTATCTTCAATCTCCTCAATGCCCCAAGCTGTGCCCAGATCTACACAAAGGTTGACCTCTGGCATGCATACCATTTGATCCATGTTGCTGAGGGCAACAAGTGGAAGACTGCCTTCTGCATGCACTATGACTCCTATGAATGGCTCATTATGCCATTTGGTCTAACCAATGCCCCTGTAGCATTCCAGCAATTTGTCAATACCATTTTTGCTGATCTACTTGATGTTTGTGTTATTGCCTACCTTGATGACATCTTAATTTACTTTGCAGACAAGGCCACTCATCACAAGTATATCCAAGAGGTCCTCTGCAGACTCTGCAAACATGGACTTTATGCTAAACCCAAGAAGTGCAAATTCCACACTGACTTCACAGAGTATCTTGGCTACTGCCTCTCTCCTACCAGATCTACCATGTCTGCTGAGAAAATCAAAACCATCACTGAATGGCCCAAGCCTCATAAAATCAAGGATGTCCAGTCCTTCCTTAGCTTCACCAACTTCTACCATTGTTTTATTCACAATTACTCTGATATCATCATTCCTTTGACCCACCTCACCCATAAGGGTGCTTCATGGAATTTCTCCACAGACTGTTGCTCTACATTCCAGCACCTCAAGAATGCCTTCACTACTACTTCAATCCTTACTCACTGGGTCCCTGATGCTCCGCTCATTGTGAAAACTGATGCATCAGACTATGCAATTGCAGATATTCTATCTATCCATTGTTCAAATGATGATATCCACCCCATTGCCTTCTACTCCTGCATTCTCCATTCCCATGAGCTGAACTATGACATTCATGATAAGGAGTTACTCACTGTCCATGAAGCATTCCAGACTTGGCAGCACTACCTTGAAGGCTCTGCAACTCTGATCAATGTCATCACTGATCACAAGAATCTGGAGTACTTCACTGGTACCCACTGGTCAGAATTCCTTTGTCAGTTCCATCTAGTCCTCTGTTTCTGCCCTGGATGCTTTGGCTCACATCAATCCACACAACCTTTGCCCAATCTTTACAAAGGAACAGCTCACATCCTTCCTACAAGCTACCTACCTTGCAGCTCCAGTATTCAGTGCTAGCACCACATTCAATATCAAAAAGATGCATAACAACATCCTTTCTGCACTCCCCTCTGACCAACTCACCTTCATATACCTTTCCTTCCCCAATGATCATTGGTCTGTCAACTTCAACAGACTCCTTCATCTGGATGACCACATTTACCTCCCTGATGCCAACAACCTTCACCTCTGCATGCTCCACTATAAGCACAACCACCTGCTTAGCAGACATTTTGGACAAAACCACACCTTAGAACTAGTACACCACAAATATATTTGGCCTGGAGTCCACTCCTTTGTTAAGGAGTATGTCTCCTCTTGTACCACCTGTTCATGCACAAAGATTCCTAGGCACAAACCCTATGGATTCCTCAAGCAACTCCCAATCCCCAAAAAGCCATGGAATTTAATCTCCATGGACTTCATCAAACAACTTCCATCCTCCTCCTTCAGCTATATGGCAATCCTCATCATCATTGACTGCCTGTCAAAACAGTGCATATTTATTCCCACTGACAACAAGGTCACCTCCCTGGAGTTAGCTAAATTGTTCCTCCTTCATGTCTTTTCTAAGCATGGAGTCCTGTCTCACATTACCTCTGATAAAGGTGTGGAGTTTGTCTCCCACTTCTTCCACTCACTTGGTAAAGCCCTTAACATCCATCTCCACTTTACCTCTGGCTACCATCTAGAGGGTGACAGACAGATAGAGTGAATGAACCAGACACTAGAGCAGTACCTTTGCATCTATTGCAACTACCAGCAAGACAACTGGTCTGAACTTCTGCCCCTCATGAAGTTCATATATAACAATGCTCTGAATGCTACAACTGGCATTTCCCCATTCTTCACTAACAAGGGCTACCACCCAAACATCACAGTCCACCCCAAGTGCAACCTTACCTTCACTCACACACATGAATACTCTGCCAATATGGATGAGCTATATCAGTTCCTCTGTGAAAAAATGGCCCACACTCAAAAACAATACCAAGGACCTGCAAATGCAAAACAAACTCTGGCACCAGACTTCAAAGTCAGTAGTCAAGTGTTTGTCAAGGCAAAATATTTCTGCTCCATATGTCCATCCAAAAAACTTTCTGAGAAGAATCTTGGACCATATGAGATTATTACTCAAGCAGGTACCCATTCCCTTACACTCCACCTCCCAGACTCCATGAGGGTAGTGCACCCAGTCTTCCATGTATCACAGCTGGAACCTTCTGTCCCAAACACCATTCCAAACTGCTTACAGACTCTATTGCCCCCAATCAAAGTTGACAGTGAACCCAAGTTTGAGATTGCTGAGATTCTTGACTCAAAGATTAACCACCAATGACAGAGTTGTAAACTCCTATATCTAGTCCACTGGTTAGGATATGAAGGCACCAACAAAGAAACCTCATGGCTACTAGCCACTGAACTTGGTCATGCCTTAGAGCTCATCACAGACTTCTGTCTCCACTATCCTGCCAAACTGGGCCCTCACACTATGGTTTGAATCAATTATATGGAGACACAATGGACTAATTACATGTTAAAACAGAGGGCAGCACAATGGACTTCCTACTCCACCACCTCACCCTCCACACCCTCTTCCTCATCTGTTCCATTATTCTCCACCCCCAACAATTCCTCCAACTTCTTTTCTGCCTCCACCACCTCTTCTGTCCCTGCCTTGGACTTCTTGTCTAAAAAACCCTCTCTAAATACTGCCTGCACTTGCATCTCCACAAACTGCAGTGTCATGGCCACCATCCTAGCAACATACTTAGAGTTCACATGGACCATAGCCACCAACTCCCTCATCACCACCACAGCCTCTGTCAATGCCCTCATGGCATCACTACTCCCAGCCTTCTGTGGCTTACTTGACTGATCTGTCTCCTTAGATCATGCCTTTTTCTTTGGCTGTTCCACTCCCACATCCTCTTTGCCCAACACCTCTACAATCTCTGCTCCCCTCTGCTGAAATGACCTCAGGTGCAAGGCACTAGGAGGCATAGAGGGAAGTGTAGTGAAGTGAAGTGAAACAGACAAGGGGATCAATCTTCTAGTAAAGTGGGTGCCTTGTGAGGGAAGACCCAAGAAGAATTGATTGGGGCTCCAATATAATACAGGCAGTCTTATATACTACTACAGATTGGGTTCAAGCAGAGCCTAAAGTAGGTAAGGGCAGGCAAGGATACTAAATAAGGAAGTATGAGATGGAAACTGGCCTGGTCCATGTGAGAGGGGCAATGCTGCAGGCTAAATGCTATTGGAGTGAGAATGGATGGCAAGCAATGGTGCGATGGCACAGTTAATGCCATTGGAGTGGGAATGAATGGCATACTATGGTGTGCAATGCATGGGTATTGCTATTGGGGTGGAAACGGATGGCACAATGTGGTGCAACTGTAACTGTGGATTGCCTAAGTGCTGCGGGTGGCATCAGTATCCAGGTAATCAGGTCTTTACTCTACCGTGGTCCAGTGCCTGGAATGCTGCAGATACTTGGCTGGCTGGTGTAGGAGACAGGACTTGGGTGGTACTGAGTCATGGCACTGTGGCATGGGTAATCAAGGCTAAAGAAGGCAATGTAGGAATAAATGGAACATAGCATAGCTGTAAGCATAATATGTCCCCCCCCTTAAGGCCCAGATTCCAGATGGGCAGAAGGGAAAATGGCACGAATGGCAGAGTGAGAGACAGGGTGAGGGGCAGAAGGGTGGGCACAGTGGAAGGTGGTGAGGGCATCCGGGGAGTTAGCAAGGTTAGAGCAAGGTTCCCAAGTACACTCTGAGATATCATACCCCTTCCAATGAACCAGGTACTAAAGGCTGCGGCCAACCAAGTGGGAGTCAACAAGATACTCGACTTCATACTCTGGGATAGTGGGGTCAGCAGCCAAGGAAGAGGGATTGGGGGAAGGAGGGTGCTGACCAGAGAGCAGGGCTATGAAGGGCTTAATCCACGAGACGTTGAGGACAGGGTGAATACGGTAAGAGGCTGGCAGGTTGAGGCAGACCATGTTGGGGCTGACAAGGCCAATAATGGGGAAGGGTCCAATCCAGCAATTGATGAGTTTTGGGGAGCCTGGAATGAAGAGATGCTCTGTGGAGAGCCAAACCTTATCTCCAACCGCGTAAGAGGGGGCCAGAGAATGCCTACCAGTGGCTACTCACTTCATTGCATCTTGCAAGGCACAAAGGTGTTTGCAGGCTTCAGCCAAATGGTCGGTGTACTGGCTGGCGAGGTTATCGGCTGTGGGAGACTGGGTGACAGTGGGTTCAATCCCAAGAACCAGGGCATAGGTGAGGATAAGTTGAAAAGGGGTCTTGCCTGAGGCAGAGGAGGTACATGAAACGACCTCGGGCACAAAGGCAAGGAGGCGTCGAGTGGAACGAGCAAGACAATGTCCCGGGTGCTGGGCACAAGGGGACGAGTAGCGAAGTGAAGCAAAACGGAAAGGTGGATCAAACTCCTTGTAAGCAGGTGCCTTGTGAGGGAAGACCCAAGAAGAATTGATTGGGGCTCCGACTATTTACAGGTGGTCTTATATACTACTACAGAGCAGAGTCCAATCGGAGACTAAACTAGCTAAGGGCAGGCATGGTTACTAAATAAGGAAGTGCAAAGCAGAAACTGGCCTGGTCCGTGTGAGCGGGGCAATGCTGCGGGCTAAATGCTACTGGAGTGGGAAAGGGTGGTGAGCGATGGTGCCATCGCGAGGTTAATGCCATTGGAGTGGGAACGGATGGTGTACTATGGCATGCAATGCGCAAGAATCGCTATAGGCGTGAGAGCGGGTGGCGACATAAGGCGCCATTGCAACTGCGGATTACCTGAGTGCTGCGGTGCGGCATCAATAGCCAGGTAACCGGGGCTTTACTCTACCGTAGTCCAGTGCCCGGATGCTGTGGCTACTGTGCTTACCAGTGTGGGAACAGGACTTGGGTAAGACCAAGTCGCAGCGCTGTGGCATGGGTCAAAGGGGCTAAAGAAGGAAGTGTAGGAAAAGAGTGGAACGTAGCATAGCTGTGAGCGTAACAGTACAACTATTGATGATGAACTGAGCCAATGGGAGCCATTTACTCCAGGAATTGGGGTGGTCCACGCAGTAGATTCAGAGGTACTGACCTACTTCCCAATTCATGCGCTCAGTCTGTCCATCAGTCTGGGGATGGTATGTGGTGAAGAGATGCTGGGAGATCTGAAGCTGCTGACACAAGTTGGTCATGAGACATGATGCAAACTGTGGGCCCTGATCCAAGACAATGGATTTCGGGAGACCGTGATGCTTCCAAATGTGATGCAGGTAGATAGTGGTGAGATCGAGGGATGTGCAAGTGGAGTTGCAGGATATGAGCTCAACTGCTTTGGAGAAGTGGTCAATGATGGTGAGTATGGCGATGTACAAGTTAGAGAGAGGGAGACCAGTGATGAAATCTACAGAGATGTCCTGCCACAGGCCCAAGGGAATTGGCAGGGACTGAAGGGGGCCAGCAGGTGGTTTGTTAGATGGCTTCGCCTGGGTGCACCTTAGACATCTTTTCATGTAGTTGGTGGCGTCTATGGCCAGGGAAGCCCAATCGTAGTGTCGCCATAGTAACTTGATGGTCCATGTGACTCCAGGGTGGCCTGCTATTGGGGCATTGTGGTGCAGCCGGAGTATTTCTGGGCGACAGGCTGGTGGCACATACATCTTTCTGTCTTTCATCCTACAGCTGTCCTGGATGTGGTACCCCTGACCTTCCAACCTCTTCTGCACCAGGTGGGGAAGCTTGATGGTCTCATGCGATATCTGGTCAGTCAGCTGATCCCCAGAATGATGAAGTACTGTGGCTTCCTCGGTCATACCTCCCTTCATATTCTTTGGCTCTTTGGTCCATCGCACCTGTATCTGTTCAGGGGAAATCACCACTACGTCATGATTATCTTTAGCATCTCCCACTGCTAAATCCTCGCATCTGGACAGTGCATTGGCCTTGCCCATGGTGGATCTGGGCTTATGGCACCACTTGAAGTTGAAGCAGGAGAGATATTGGGCCCAGCGGGCCTGCCTCTGGTTGAGGTTCTGGCATGTCATGAACCAGGTAAGATTCTGATGATCATTCCACACCTCGAACTGCTGTTCAGCTCCTTCCAAGTAGTGTCTCCAATCTTCCAAGCCCCTAATTACACTCAGCATCTCTTTGTTGGCAATGGGATAGTTCCACTCTTCCAGTGTTATTGCGTGTGAGGCATAGGCCATGGGATGCCACTTCTCATCTTCTTCCACTAGGAGTATTCCTCCAGTTGTGTAGTAGGAGGCATTGCATTTGAGCTGGTACTTCTTGTTATGGTCTGGATAGGCTAGAACTGGGGCAGTGGTGAAACATTCCTTGAGGCAGTCAAAAGCCTCTTGGTGCTTGTTGGACCAGTAGAAGGGTTCATCTTTGTGGGTTAGGTCATGGAGCAGCCTGGTGATCTGTGCAAAGTCCTATATGAAGCGCCGATAGAAGTTGGCCATATCTAGAAAGGCCCAGACTCCTTGGACAGTGACCAGTACTGGCCACTCCTTTATGGCTGTGACTTTGACTGGGTCCATACTTACCCTGTTTATGCTGATGATCATTCCCAAGAACTCCAGCTCCTATACTCTGAAGGTGCACTTCTCTGGCTTGATGAAGAGGTCATTTTCCTCTAACCTCTTTAGGACCTCAAGAACTACCCTCTCATGGGCTCTCTGATCATCTGTGTGAGTAAAGATGAGGAGGTCATCAATGTATACCATAATGTTTTCAGCCATATTAGCAAAGATTTCATTCATCATGGTCTGGAAGGTTGCTGGGGAATTGCAAAGGCTGAAGAACATGACTAAGGGTTCGAAGGCCCCGCAATGACAGGTGAAGGCGGCCTTCCATTCATTGCCCTCCTTAATATGGATGTTGTTGTACCTTCATCGGAGATCCATCTTCGTGAAGAGGCGGGCCATGCAGAGCTTATCAACAAGTTGGGCAATAAGTGGAAGTGGGTAGTTATTGTGCACAATGTGTTCATTGAGGTACCTGTAGTCCTGAACCATGCGCTTTTGACCATCCTTCTTTGGCACAAAGAAAACCAGCGAGGTTTGCTTGGACTTTGAGGGGTGGATATACCCTTTCACCAGCTGTTCATCGATGAAGTCATCTACTTCCCTCTGCTCTTGGGGACTGAGGGGAATATTGCGGCCTTTCTGGGGAATGAACATGTCTTTTAACTCAATGGCATGGTCCCATGGCTTTTGAATCGGCATCCGCTTGGACTCTTTTTGCTCAAAGGTCTTGAGGTAGTGGTGGTACACTGGGGGTACTAACTCTCGAGGAGTTTTTCCTTCTTGCTTTTGTCTGATGTTCCGTTGCTCCTCAGTGACCTGGATTTCCTGTTCTTCTGCCCTGTGGATGACCCGCAATACTCCAGAGTAGTTGCATAACTTGGGGCACTCCAGTAGTGTGACCGAACTGGTCTTCCAGTTGATGTGTGGGTTGTGCTCCTTTAGCCACATGTAGCCTAGGATGAGGTCTTTGTTTCCTAGATCTGTTACCTCTACCCAGGTCTTCTCCACATGACCCTGATATTCCAATAGAACGGTGGCTGTATGGGTTACTGGCCCAGCTTTGTTTGGGGTTCCATCAGCATTGTAAACATATATGGGCTGTGGGAATTCTTCAATGGGGATACAGTTTTGATGGATGTACTCTCAGTGTATGAACAAGGACTGGGCGCCACTATCAAGCAGGGCAGATGCCGGTATGAAAAGTCTCCCATGCGGGTCTTGATCTGCACTTGCATGAGAATCTCCTTTTTCTTTTGCCCTAGTATCCATATTTGAGGAGGGGGTATCAGGATTTCTTTGTGCGTGTAAGGGGGCATGTACTTGGTAGAGGAATTAAGCACGGCATTTGGTTCACGGTTGCTGCTGAGCCGCTGGGGAGTGGGCTCCTTTAGACCAGGCAATCTAAGGGGAATACACCATTCTCAGTCTTTAGAGATGATAACATGGGTAATAGGGGCACGCTTGGTTGGAATCTTACCGGCCTAAGGAACACCCAATGCGTTCCTTAGGCCCTGCCTTTTCCCTTCATCTGGGATCCTTCGATTGGAAAATCCAACCCCATCTCTGGATAGTTCCTCTTGCAAATCTCTTCTGCTAATTTGGCAATCCTTACTGGGGCTTCCGAGCCCATTGGTTCTTCATCTTTGGCTAGCGGGATTCTTCGCAGCATTTTCCTTTTGGTGCAATAAGTACTATGCCCACCATGAACAAACTTACAGGCTGGGCATTGATTGATCTTGGGCTTCCAGCATTCTTTGATTCGATGGCCAGTCTGTTTGCAATTAAAACACTTGGCGTGAGTGTCGCTGCTTGGAAGGGCAAATACATCTTCTTCAAGATTCTCCCGCACTAACCCTTGACTGCTAATCCTCACAGGGGCCTTCCTTTCATACCCCCTTATGAAGCCAAGTGCTTCCATTGTGCATCCAGTTTTCCTAATATAATCCAGATAGAGTGCTGGTTTGTCCTGGCACTTGCCTTCTTTGAAAATCTGTAGTATGATATGCCGGGCCATATTCTGTTCCAGGAGCCATATGGCATGCATGTCATCGATCTGTGCTTGCTGGTATAGGGCTTCCCAGCAGACTAGGTAATCATCAGTCTGCATGTTCTGCTGCTTGAATTCTTCCAGCTGGTGGCTGAAACAACCTCGGGTGCAAGGCACTAGGAGGCATGTAGCGAAGGTGAAGCGAAAGGGACAAATGGACCAATCTCCTTATAAGCGGGTGCCTTGTGAGGGAAGACCCAAGAAGAATTGATTGGGGCTCTGATATAATACAGGCGGATTTATATACTACTACAGAACGGGTTCAAGCGGTGCCTAAACTAGCTAAGGGCAGGCATGGTTACTAAATAAGGAAGTGCGAGATGAAAACTGGCCTGGTCTGTGCAAGGGAGGTGATGCTGCAGGCTAAATGCTACTGGAGTGGGAAAGAGTGGCAAGCAATGGCGCCATTGCGAGGTTAATGCCATTGGAGTAGGAACGGATGGCATACTATGGCATGCGATGCACAAGTATTGCTATTGGGGTGAGAACGGGTGGCGACATATAGCACCATTGCAACTGCAGATTGCCTAAGTGCTGTGGCCAGCATTAGTATTTGGGTAATCAGGTCTTTACTCTACTGTGGTCCGGTGCCTGGAATGCTATGAGTACTGAGCTAACCAGTGTGCGAAAGGGACTTGGGCAATACCAAGTTGCAGCGCTGTGGTGTGGGTGAATGTGGCTAAAAAAGGAAATGTAGGAAAGAGTGGAACATAGCATAGCCATGAGCATTACAGTGGCAGGCCCAATTCTTCTGGTTTGTGGCATGGAAGAGGCCCTCGATCTTGGCTTCACAATCCTTCCATAGGTACATGTTGCCCTGTGCAAGGCGTGTTTGAGTGAAGGGGCCAGCTTTTGGTCCTTTGAGCTGGGAAAGTACTGCCACAACCGCTTCGTAGCTTTCTGCAGGGGCAACATGTGCATTGATGCAAAGCCATGCTTTCATCTTGACCCACCATTCTTCGAACTTGGCAATGGACCCATCATATTCACCCAGGTCTGCGAACAATTCAACCTTCTTTGAGGTATCTGGAGGGCCCACTGCAGTGATCTGGCCCTGGAGCATGGCTACTGTAGTTTGTCCTGCCATCACTAGCTGCTCAAGACGAATAATCTTGTTGTTGGATGCGTGCAGTGATTGAGCAAGTTGGATATTCTGAGTGGTGACAGTGGTGAACTCGGCTGCAATGGCAGCGAGTTTGTCTGGTAGAGGGATAGTGGAATCTGTGATGGTATTGAGGAGTATCTGTGACATACTGGAAACAGACTTCTTTCCTTATGGTAGGCGCCTTGTGTTTCTTATACCAGCTGCAGCTGGGCCTTTCAAATAGGAGTGGCGCTAGAGGTCTTGCATGGACTATGGTCTTTTGATCTTGATAGTCTCCTGGATGCAGGCTATTGAGGATCCTGATTACTCTTCCTTCAGGATGCATACAGTGTTCTCTTGGCTTGCTAAATAATCCCCCTATAGCTGGAGCCGGGAACTTTAGTTCAAATTGAGTATGGGATAACTATCAATCATCCTGGGGTGCTGACTCAGCCCAGTTGGTAGGTGTGCTTTCATAGCAGAAGTTGTGGCCTTGCATGCCAGTAGAGGTAGCGATGATAAGGGAGTACTCTCCCGAGGGTAACTGTAAGGAAATGAGGAAGGTGTTGTGGTCAAACTGGGTGCAGGTGAGAAGGTGATAAGCACAAAATACAAGTAACAAGAAAGAAATAAAACAAGAGGCTAAAAGGGAGTACCAGAAGAAAAGCGGGAACATCCTTGGAGAAGAAAGCTAACACTAGAAAAGGAGGAAGCGAAACACAAGTAAGTATAAAAAGAAGAGCTAAAGAAATTTGCTGGGCTGCTAAAGAAGGTTTCTTGGGCAGAGGCAGCCTGGCTCATTGAGACTGTGCACCAATATGGTACTGGATGTCCCAGACTGTCTTGGGTGCAAGTGGAATGGTGGGAAGCAGAAAGGGTGGCAAAGGCAGTCCGGCCTACAGCAGGCGCAGTAGTCTGGGAAAGGGGGAAGGGGAGCAGCGAGCTGCACTTCTATGCGGGCTGCATACTCCTTGTAGCAGCGGGTTTGTTCTTCAGCCTCAGTGATGAGCCAGCGAAGGGTGGAAGGCAAGGGAATAGGTGGCGTGGGGGGAACGAAGTTGTTCAGGTCAATATCAGTAATGGGGGATGGGGGATAAACAAGTGTGGGCATATCTGAAGCCCTGGACCTCGCGGTGAAGTCTGCGATTGCCTGGTCAATCTCTTCCCACAGCTCTCTCTGCTCTCTCTCAGCAGCAGTGATGGCGTCAGCTTCGAGACGGGAAGTGACAGAAGCGAGAAGGTTGAGGTTGATGGGGTGAATTGGGCAAGAGGTGACTACTAGATGCTGTCCGCCTGTAGAGCTGCCAACTACTACAGCAGGGGCTGACTTAGCATGTATAGTATTCACTAGTGTCCTTCCATGTCAATAAGGGGACGTGGGTACAACTCTGCTTACTGATAATGAAAAGGTGGTGATGGGTGGGGCCTTCGGGGCAGTCGAAGAGCAACAGTGGTGAAGAGAGGAATCAATTCTTAATGAAACAACCTCAGGTGCAAGGCACTAGAAGGCATAGAGGGAAGTGTAGCAAAGTGAAGCAAAATGGACAAGGGGATCAATCTTCTAGTAAAGTGGGTGCCTTGTAAGGGAAGACCCAAGAAGAATTGATTGGGGCTCCGATATAATACAGGCAGTCTTATATACTACTACAGATTGGGTTCAAGCAGAGCCTAAAGTAGGTAAGGGCAGGCAAGGATACTAAATAAGGAAGTACGAGACAGAAACTGGCCTGGTCTGTGCAAGAGGGGTGATGCTGCAGGCTAAATGCTACTGGAGTGAGAATGGATGGCAAGTGATGGTGTGATGGCACGGTTAATGCCATTGGAGTGGGAATGAATGGTGTACTATGGCATACGATGCACGGGTATCACTATTGGGGTGGGAATGAATGGCACAATGTGGTGCAACTGCAACTGTGGATTGCCTAAGTGCTGCGGATGGCATCAGTATCCAGGTAATTGGGTCTTTACTCTACCATGGTCTGGTGCCCAGAATACTGTGGATACTTGGCTGGCTGGTGTGGGAGACAGGACTCAGGTGGTACTGAGTCACAGCACTATGGTGTGGGTAATCAAGGCTAAAGAAGGCAATGTAGGAATGAATGGAACATAGCATAGCTGTGAGCATAACATCTGCCACTTCATCACAGGCACCTCCCCAATTCTCTAATAGAACTGCCTGACCTTTTGGTAGGCCTGACATGCTGTCAACTTGCCAGTGCCCAGTACACATTTGATCTTGTGGTTAGCACACTGTACACATGCTGCATCCTTGCTTCCTCCTCAACATGCTTCCACTCAGCCTCCTTAATGCACTTATGCTTCTCTTTCTCTTCAATGTGCCTTCACTCCTCCTCAACACATGCCTTTGTACACCTCCTCCACTCTGCTGGCTTTGTGTCATGGCATTCATTGTCATCATTATCACACTCCATCAGCCATGTGTTGTCCCAGATCACAATATTGTCATAGTTAGCCATGATACAAATCAAAAAGCAATGTGCATCTATGCTCTTTGCCACTTATAACTGTCTCCAAAATTTCAAACTCCACATTGTCCTAAAGGCCTTCAGGAGTTTAGGCCTAAGAGGGAAATACTGTCATATTCCATACACTCAAGTATGAACCCTGTCATACAACTCCTGCACAGAGTTGTACTCCACTCTAGAACCCTGTCTCAATTCCTTTTATGTTCACTCTTGTACTTGTATTAGTATTAGTCTTGCTTCCTAGATTTCCCTGTCTTACTAATACTCACAGCTCCAGCTTTGCCTTATTCTCTCCATTCCATCTTACTCATACCTTATTAATCTATGCAGCAAACCTCTTAATCATTCCCCTCCACTCCATCATATATAAACCCTTAGTTAGTTCACTGTAGACTCCAGTTCAAATATTAATGAAGACTCAACTCCTCTGACCTCTGCTTGAGCTTTAAACAGTTCTTCTTTGTTGCCCCTACTTGAATTCATTGCCAGTCAACAAGTCTCTCCTTAAAACTCCATAAAAACTGGGACAAGGACTCTGACAAGGGTGCAGTGCTCTACTAGAGTCACCAAAGTCAAGTCCTGACCCCCTCAGTATCTGTTGGTAACAATCCCCAACATCACAAAGTTGACCTGGTTTTAACACACCTGAAGAAAGCAAGCATGAGGGCTGTAGTCAAGAAAAAATGTCCTTGCCTTACTTTTGCTAATACAGTGACTCCAAAAACCCTTTCCATGCTAACCCCAATAGCAGTGCGTGAAGCGCACTGCCAAACACTGTGGGAATTTCGCTTAGGTCTGGTGGAGACATAAATAGTACATACCCCTGGCTACAA
>JBBPTI010000367.1:0-15290 GCA_038093995.1 Tylopilus aff. callainus | reverse complement strand
TGGGCCTTTCAAATGGCAGGGGCGCTAGAGGTCTCGCGCAGACTACGGTCTTCTGATCTCGATAGTCTCCGGGACGCGGCCTATTGAGGATCCTGATTACTCTTCCTTCAGGATGCATGCGGTGTTCTCTCGGCTTGCTGAGTAATCCCCCTATAGCTAGAGCTGGGAACGGTTCTTCAATTTAATCTGTAATCAAAAACTCTACCAGTCGTCCTGGGGTGCTGCTTCTGCCCAGTTGGTAGATATAGTCTTGTAGCGGAGGTTGCAGCCTCGTACGCCGGTGGGTGTGGAGATAAGGAGGGAGTATTCGCCTGTGGGTGCCTGAATAGAAAACAAAAGGGTATTGCGATCAAACTGAACATGAGTGAGAATGCAATAAATGCAGAACACAAGTAACCAAAAAGAAATAAAACAAGAGGCTGAAAGGTAATACCAGAATAAAAGCGGGAACATCCTTGGAAGTGAAAGCTAAAACTAAAAAGGGAGGAAGGCACAAAGATGTAAGTACGAAAAGGGAAGTTAAAGGAATTTGCTGGGCCACTTCAGAAGGTTTCTTGGGTGGAGGTGGCCAGGCTCGTTGAGACTGTGCACCAGTATGGTACCAGATGTCCCGGACTGTTTCGGGTGCGAGTGGGATGGCAGGAAACGGAAGGGGTGGCGAAGGCGATCCGGCCTACAGCAGGTGTGGTAGTCTGGCGAAGGGGGAAGTGGTGCAGTGAGCTCTGCCTCTATGCGAGCGCAGTACTCTTGGTAGTGGTGGGTCTGTTCTTCGGCCTCGGCGATGAGCCGGCGAAGAGTGGAAGGCGAAGGAATAGGTGGTGTGGGCTGAACGAAGTCATTCGGGTCGATGTCAGCACTTGGGGATGGGGGATAGACAAGTGTGGGTGTATCTGAAGCCCTAGACCTCGCAGCGAAGTCTGCTATTGCCTGGTCGATCTCTTCCCACAGCTCTCTCTGCTCTCTCTCAGCAGCAGCAGCAGCGTCGGCTTCGAAGCGGGAAGCAACGGTGGCAAGAAGGTCAAGGTTGATGGGGCAAACTAGGCGAGGGGCGACTACTAGACAGTGTCCGCCTGTTGTGGTGCCAACGACAACAGCGGGGGCCGACTGGGCGCATGTACCGTTCACTAGTGTCCTTCCACGTCAATAAGGGGGATGCGGGTTCTGCTCTGCTTACTGATAGCGAAAAGGTTGGTGATGGGTGGGGTGTTCGGGGCGGTCGGATGGGCGACAGCGGCGAATGGGAGAATCAACTCTTAATGAAACGACCTCGGGCACAAAGGCAAGGAGGCGTCGAGTGGAACGAGCAAGACGATGTCCCGGGTGCCGGGCACAAGGGGACTAGTAGCGAAGTGAAGTGAAACGGAAAGGTGGATCAAACTCCTTATAAGCGGGTGCCTTGTGAGGGAAGACCCAAGAAGAATTGATTGGGGCTCCGACTACTTACAGGCGGTCTTATATACTACTATACAGCGGAGTCCAATCGGAGCTCGAAGTAAGTAAGGGCAGGCATGATTACTAAATAAGGAAGTGCAAGACGAAAACTGGCCTGGTCTGTGCGAGCGGGGCGGTGTTGCGGGCGAAACGCTACTGGAGTGGGAAAGGGTGGTGAGCGATGGCGCCATCGCGATGTTAATGCCATTGGAGTGGGAATGGATTGCGTACTATGGTGCAATAGCGGGAGAATCGCTATTGGTGTGGGACTGGATGGCGTGCTATGGTGTGCGATGCGTGAGTATCACTATAGGTGTGAGACCGGGTGGCGCCATAAGGTGCCATTGCGACTGCAGATTACCTGAGTGCTGTGGCACGGCATCAATAGTCGGGTAACTGGGGCTTTACTCTACCGTGGTCTGGTGCCCGGATGCTGCAGCTACTGTGCTTACCGGTGTGGGAGCAAGACTCAGGTAAGACCGAGTTGCGGCACTGTGGCGTGGGTCAGAGTGGCTAAAGAAGGAGATGTAGGAAAGAGTGGAGCGTAGCGTAGCTGTGAGTGTAACACCTAAGGACTTCCAGGACTATCTTTTCGTGTGCCTTTCGATCATCCAAGGGGGTGAAGATGAGGAGGTCGTCGATATATACCATAATGTTTTCGGCCATGTCAGTGAAGATGTCGTTCATCATGGTCTGGAAGGTAGCAGGTGAGTTGCAGAGCCCGAAGAACATCACTAGCGGCTCGAAGGCGCCGTGGTGGCAAGTGAATGCAGCCTTCCACTCGTCTCCTTCCTTGATTTGGACATTGTTATACCCCCAGCAGAGATCCATCTTGGTGAAGAGCCGGGCAGTGCGGAGCTTATCGATTAATTGGGCTATGAGGGGAAGTGGGTAGTTATTGCGGACTGTATGCTCATTGAGGTATCGGTAGTCCTGGACCATTCACTTGCGGCCGTCCTTTTTTGGTACAAAGAAGACCAGCGAGGTCTGTTCGGACTTGGAGGGACGGATATACCCCTTGGCAAGCTGTTCGTCCACAAAGTCATTGACTTCCTTCTGCTCCTGCGGGCTTAGCGGAATGTTCCAGCCCTTTTTCGGCACAAAGCTGTCTTTTAGCTCGATGGTGTGGTCCCATGGCTTTCGGACTGGCATCCTCTCAGACTCCTTCTGCTCGAAGGTCTTGAGGTAGCGATGATACACTGGGGGTACTAACTCGCGGGGAGTTTTTCCTTCTTGCTGTTTTCCGGTGTACCGTTGCTCCTCGGTGACCCGGATTTCCTGTTCTTCTGCTCGGCGGATGACCCGCAAAACCCCGGAGTAATTGCATAGCTCCGGGCAATCTGGCATATGGACCATACTGGTCTTCCAGTTGATCTGTGGGTTGTGTTCTTTTAGCCATGTGTAACCCAGAATCAGGTCCTTGCTTCCTAAATCTGTTACCTCTACCTGGGTCTTTTCCACATGACCCTGGTATTCTAATAAAACCGTGGCCACATGGGTTACAGGCCCTGCTTTGTTAGGGGTCCCATCGGCATTGTACACATATATGGGCTGTGGGAGTTCTTTAGTAGGGATACGGTTTTGGCAGACATACTCTCGGTGTATGAATGAAGATTGGGCCCCGCTATCAAGTAAGGCGGAGGCCGGTATGAAGTTGCCAGTGCGAGTCTTGATCTGGACTTGCATTAGTATCTCTTTTCTTTTCTGTTGCCCTAGTATGCGAATCTGTGGTGGGTTAGTCGGGATTTCTTTGCGTGCGTGTGGGGGAGTATACTTGGCAGAGGAATTAAGCACAGCATTTGGTTCACGGTTGCCGCTGAGCTGCTGGGGAGCGGGCTCCTCTAGACCAGGCAATCTAAGGGGAATACACCATTCTCGGTCTTTAGAGATGATAACATGGGTGATAGGGGTGTGCTTTGTAGGAGTCTTACTGGCCTTTGGAACACCCGACACGTTCCTTAGGCCCTGCCTTTTCCCTTCATCTGGGATCCTTCGATTGGAAAACCCGAACCCATCTCTGGGTTGTTTCTCTTGCGTATCTCTTCTGCCAACTCGGCAATCCTAACCAGCGCTTCGGGACTGGTGGCTTCTTCTTCCTCGGCTAGCGGGATCCTCCACAGCGTTTTCCTTTCGGTGCAGTAAGTGCTATGCCCACCATGAACAAACTTACAGGCTGGGCATTGGTTAATCTTTGGTTTCCGGCATTCTCGAATTCGGTGGCCGGTCTGTTTGCAATTGAAGCACTTTGCGCGAGCATCGCTGCTTGGGAGGGCGTATACATCTTCTTCAGTGTTCTCCTGCGCTAACCCTCGACTGCTAATCCTCACAGGGGCCTTCCTTTCGTACCCCCTTATGAAGCCAAGCGCTTCCATTGCGCATCCGGTCTTCCTAATGTTGTCCAGATAGAGCGCCGGCTTGTCCTGGCGCTTGCCTTCCTTGAATATCTGCAATATAATGTGGCGGGCCGTGTTCTGTTCCAAGAGGCGGACTGCATGCGTATTGTTGATTTGGGCTTGCTGGTATAGAGCTTCCCAGCGGACTAGAAAGTTGTCTGTCTGCATGTTCTGCTGCTTGAAGTCTTCCAGCTGGCGACATGCCCAATCTTTCTGATTTGCTGCGCGGAATAGGCCTTCAATCTCGGCCTCGCAGTCTGTCCATTTGTAGGCGTTGCCCCAGGATAGGCGTGTTTGCGCGAAGGGGCTGGCTTTAGGTCTGTGAAGCCGGGAGAGTACTGCCACAACCGCTTCATAGCTTCCTGCGGGGGCAATGTGCACGTTGATCCGGAGCCATGCTTTCATCTTGGCCCACCATTCTTCAAACTTGGCAATCGTGCCATCGTATTTGCCTGGGTCGGCAAAGAGTTCAACTTTCTTCGAAGTACCTGGAGGGCCCGCTGTGGCGATCTGACCCTGTAGTGTCACGACTGTTGCTTGTCCGGTGGTCACCAGCTGCTCGAGATGGATAATCTCGTTGTTGGATGCGTGCAGTGATTGAGCGAGTTCGATATTCTGAGTGGTGACGGTAGTGAACTCGGCCACAATGGCAGCAAGTTTGTCCAGTAGTGGAATAGTGGGATCTGCGATGGTATTGAGGAGTACCTGCGACATATTGGAAGCATACTTCTTTCTTGATTACTGGCACCTTGTGTTTCTTATACCAGCTGCGGCTGGTCCTTTCAAATGGCAGGGGCGCTAGAGGTCTCATGCAGACTACGGTCTTCTAATCTCGATAGTCTCCTGGATGCGGCCTATTGAGGATCCTGATTACTCTTTCTTCAGGATGCGTTTGGTGTTCTCTCGGCTTGCTGAGTAATCCCCCTATAGCTGGAGCTGGGAACGGTTCTTCAATTAATCCTGTAACAAAAGCTTCTACCAATCGTCCTGGGGTGCTGACTCAGCCCAGTTGATAGGGATAGTCTCGTAGCAGAGGTTGCAACCTTGTACGCCTGTGGGAGTGGAAAGGATAAGGGAGTATTCGCCTGTGGGTGCCTGAATAGAAATCAAAAGGATATTGCGATCAAATTGAATGCGAGTGGAATGGTGGGAAACGAAAGGGGTGGCGAAGGCGATCCGGCCTACAGCAGGCGCAGTAGTCTGGGGATGGGGAGTGGTGTGGCGAGTTCTGCCTCTATGTGAGTGCAGTACTCCTGGTAGCAGCAGGTTTGTTCTTTGGCTTCGGCGATGAGCCAGCGAAGAGTGGAAGGCGAAGGGATAGGTGGTGTGGGCCGAACGAAGTCGTTCGGGTCAATGTCAGCGACTGGGGTGGGGGGGATAAACAAGTGTGGGCATATCTGAAGCCCTGGACCTTGCAGCGAAGTCTGCAATAGCCTGGTTGATCTCTTCCCACAGCTCTCTCTGCTCTCTTTCAGCAGCAGTGGCAGTGTCGGCTTCGAAACGGGAAGCGACGGTGGTGAGAAGTTCAAGATTGATGGGGTGAACTGGGCGAGGGGCGACTACTAGACAGTGTCCGCCTGTTGTGTTGCCAACGACAACAGCGGGGGCCAACTTGGCACGTATACTGTTCACTAGTGTCCTTCCACGTCAATAAGGGGGATGCGGGCTCTGCTCTGCTTACTGATAGTGAAAAGGTTGGTGATGGGTGGGGTGTTCGGGGCAGTCGGATGGGCAACAGCGGCGAATGGGAGAATTAATTCTTAATGAAATGACCTCGGGCACAAAGGCAAGGAGGCATTGAGTGGAACAAGCAAGACGATGTCCCGGGTGCTGGGCACAAGGGGACTAGTAGCAAAGTGAAGCGAAATGGAAAGGTGGATCAAACTCCTTATAAGTGGGTGCCTTGTGAGGGAAGACCCAAGAAGAATTGATTGGGGCTCCGATAATTTACAGGCAGTCTTATATACTACTACAAACCAGATTCAAGCGGAGCCTAAAGTAAGTAAGGGCAGGCATGGTTACTAAATAAGGAAGTGCAAGGCGAAAACTGGCCTGGTCCATGCGAGCAGGGTGATGCTGCGGGCGAAACGCTACTGGAGTGGGAAAGGGTGGCGAGCAATGGCGCCATCACGAGGTTAATGCCATTGGAGTGAGAATGGAAGGCGTACTTATGGCACAATAGCGGGAATATGGCTATTGGGGTGAGAACGGGTGGCGTGCTATGGCGTGCGATGTGCTAGTATCTGTTGCAACTTTTTTTCCGGCATGATAATGCCACCGGCTTACCATTCTAGGCCAAATCATGATAAGGGGTATGAGAATGGGATGCTAATGGCCATTACATAACAACATGGCGATGATAAGAGAGCAATAGCATTATAACGCGATAGTCCCTTTGTGTGTGAACTGATAATCAATGTCACACGTTATAATGAGATAGTCCCCATGCGTGTGAACTGATAATCAGGGTCACGTGTGGCATAACAGCGGCACATAAGTGTCGACGTCCTTTGTTGATTGATTGATCTTCTTCCTTGTGCCAGTGTTTTGCCCTCAACTACCATGCCTGCCCAACGGAAGCCACAAAAAAAATATGATTACTCTGATGCAACGCTCAATACCCAGATACCGTGCCCGACGTGTGGGAGATCATTCAAGCCACAAGGGTTCAAGAAACATGAGGCAAGCTGCAATACTCGGAAGGAAGCAGAAAAACACAGTGCTCTAGCAGGACGTCGTTATGATAAAGCATTGGATAGTGAGTATTCCCATTAGCGTGTGTTATTTCCAGTTTACGTTCTGAATGTAGAACTCATACCCTCAAGCGCTCAACTCGAGAATCTTGGTTCTGCAGACGAGCCAACCAGCGTAGTGGCTGGTCCAGCCCCGCTTATCATCCTGTCAACCATTCCGGACTCAACAAATGAGTCTGAGACACAGGCACTCACAGGCGACGAAGGTAATGCACTTCTTTTTCATGCACTGATTTAGTTACTCTGTCACTGACATAATTTGTCGCGAACTAGGCATTCCTGCAGCATTTGGACCTAATCCGGACTATCACGATCTCCCTCACAGGCCAGGTAGGCATAACGAGTGTTGGTCCATTCTAAATCCTGATTTCAATTATCAAGGTTCTGGCTCTGCCATGTCAGTTACGAATTCCATTGACAACCAGCGAAGACCTGCTGATCTTTGCGACGAAAACCTTGCCGACTTCAAGACCGAGTATTATCCCCGTAGCAAACGGTCGACGCTTTTCCAGACATCTGATACATTCCACACGCACAAATCATCCAAACCGCCTCAAAATCCCACTCCTTGGCACCCCTTCCGATGTAAAGGGGACTTTGAGTTTGCAGAGATCGTGCTTGAAGCTTCGCTCAATAAAAACCAAGTTGATGCGCTTCTCGACCTCATATCCCGCATGGCCAAAGGCGAAGCTCAAGTCACAATTCAGAATGAGGCCGAGCTTCGCAAATTATGTGATTGGGCTGCCGAAGAACTCACCCCGGTAAGCAGATGTGAAACATTCCGATCGCATGTAGTGGGTATTGTACTGACTAAGTCTATACAGTTCGTTGAGCATACGGTATCTGTGCCGTATAAAAAGGAGACACGCTCCTACGCTGTTCATGTCAGATCTGTGTGGCAGTGGGCACTTGATCTTTTGAGTAACCCACATCTTGCACCCCACTTTGTTTGGGACGCAGAACACTTGTACAAGTGGGATGGCGAACAATTTGATCGGTTCTATGATGAACCTTGGACAGGGGATTGATGGTGGGATATACAAGTGAGTTGTATCACAGCTAATTGTTGTCTGTAGTTCTACGTATTCATGTAAATTGTAGTCTGCTTTACCTTCCTCCACTGAAAATGCAGTTCCACTTGCGTTCATTCTGTATGCTGACAAGTCAAAATTGTCCTCCTTTGGGACGGTTAAAGGGTATCCGGTCATTGCATGTTGCGCCAATCTCCCTGCTGAGATACGGAATGGCAATGACATCGGGGGAGGTACTGTTGTCGGATGGTTACCAATTGTAAGGCCCTTAGAATATTCAGTTCTGTTCTGAGGCTTGACGAACTACTGACGTTGTATGTTCATAGGTTCCTGAGGACGCTGAGGAAGAAGGCAAACTCGGATACACAACGCTCAAACAGGTCGTTTGGCATGAGTCATTTTTTAAGTTGCTCGAGGAAGTCGTAGAACATTCAAAGTCGGGGTATGCGCATGTTTGCCACGACAAGATTGAGCGGTGGTTATTCCCAGTCATCCTAATCCTTTCAGCAGACTATGAGGAACAGGGAGTTGTTGTTTATGATATCTTTGATAATAGACAACTTACTGTTCAAATTATCCAGGTGTATGATGTCACTCATCCGTGGCTGCCTTGGTAAATGCCCCTGCCCTGTTTGCTTGGTCCCACTTGGGGAGCTCCGTGAGCTTGCCAAGTCATTTGACTCCCAATCGCAAGAGCAAGCAGAAGCTGCACTCAAAGTTTGGATGGAAGACCGACATAAAGGAGAGGAGATGCTTAAAGAGCTTGGACTTCGTCCTGTCGCAGTGCGTAATGATATTTGGATTCTTGTGTCATGTTTGTGCTGACCTCTGAGTCTTAGAATGTGTTTTGGCTTATTCTTCTGTCCGACCCACACCTAGCACTCAGTTTCAACAGATTACATGCGCTTCACTTGGGATTATGGGGCAAGCACATCTTTGGGGAGATAAAGAAGATTCTGGCCTTTCTTGGTCGGGATGCTCAGGCTATGGTCGAGAAATAGTAAGATCTGGCTTTGATACTGTACTTCCAATGTGGTCATATTAATGTCCGTTGCAAAGCATTGCTGATTTTCCCTCATGGCGGCAACTTGCCCGCTTCAAGGCCATTATAAATATTACTTTCAATGATGGCAACAAGATGCGTGATCTTGCAAAGGTATGTGTTAACGTCAACTAAATGCATTGGCCTTAGTAATAGCTGTGTCCGATGTTGATACGATACTGTTAAACTCATGGCAATATAGCAAATATTTTACAGTCTATTGCACATTTTTGACAAGAACAAGGTTCCCGAGGGCTATGCCTTGTTGCAAATGCTGAAGAGCTATCTTGAGCTCGACGGGCTGATCAGCCTAGATGTCCACACGAAACTCTCTCTCTCGCTGATTGAGGGTGAACTCCTCAAGTTCAACAATGTCCTGGAGGTGAGGATCTCCTTTCGAATCTAAACTGTTTGGTTGATCCATGGTGGATATTACTATATTTTCTACTAGGAATATATCAAATTGGCGGAAAAGTCCCCCATACAGGACTTGAGGGTTGACTGGGACTTTCCTAAAGTCCACTTGTGGAAGCATGTGGTCCATGATATATGGTCCAAAGGCGTTGCACGAAACTATAGTATGCGTCCAAATGAAAGCATGCATGGCGCACTGAGAGAGGCATATAATCGTTGCACAAATCGAAGAGACGTCGTCAATCAGGTATGATTCTGCTCATTACGAGTTTGTCTTCACTATATTTGACAACCTGCAATCTAGATTCTTCGTGTTGATCATCACGTACTTGCTTTAAAGCTCATTAGGCAGTCCATTCATTCCGACATTCTTGCAACCGAAGACTCAACCGAGTCAGCCACACAAGATATCGACCAGGACTCTGATGTTGATATTTCCGACATTGGTCAACCATTTACACTCGGTTCACAATGCAAACCTATACTTGTGCAATCGCTTGAGACGGACAACCCAAGAGAGGGTGTGTTCAATGGGATCCGCAAAAAGTTCGCAGAGTTTATCAATTCTTCAGTTCCTGGATGGGGGTACAGGAACATCAACTACATAAAAATCCCTCCCACTTTTGAAGTGAGTCATTACCTACTCTTTTCAACAAAATTCGACATTGTTTTCAATCTGAACAGATCACTGAACACCAGTATCTTAAGATAAAATATGGGTCCACTGTTGACTGGCAGGAGACTACTGACCACCTCCGATGCAATCTGTCATTCTACTCGAAACCACACTATGACTGCGCACTAGTCCAATTTACCTCAACGGCGGCTGCTCTTGTTCACTTCATTTTAATTTTTACTTGTCACATTCCTGAACTAGATGGAATATTCGAGTTCGCACTTGTGCAGCCCTTCACAACAAGAACTGGAGCATCTCGCCGAATAGATCATGATCTTAACCTTATCCGCGTCAAGATTCCCCCTTGGCCCTCTTCCATCTTCATCCCTGTAGCCTCAATTGTTTGTGGTGCCGTTTTGGCTCCTGATCCCGAACATGCGGAGGAGTTCCTAGTTTGTACTTATCTTGATGATGACATGTTCCTTCGCTGCAAGAACACTACTATTTCTGGTCCGTGATGCGAGTAGACCAGACCCATATGGTATGTTAGTATTTATGCCAGTATCTGATGGACAATGACCAGACGCTCTGATTCAGGGACTCGCTGCTCGTCTGATATGTTGTTTCCATCTTGACATTAGTCTGAAGGATTCAAGTTCATTGTTCCTACTTTATCACCCATACTAATAGTAGTATAATTATATCGATCGTACGCTATTACCCACTACTTTCCTCTTCCCTCTCTTGGAGAATTCTGGGAACAGCCTGTTCATGAATCATGGTCACGATTGTAACATTATCATTAGCGGAGTAAAATGATTAGTCATTACATCTCGTCCTAACACAGCAACTTCAATGAATCGACATTGCAGCATTCTGATCACACCTGAACTCATGTTCATTTGAAGTGATTCAGCCTTCCAAGTCTGTCAATGGGCCCTGGACCAACAGCAGCTGCTGTATTACAGTAGGCGAGTACCAGATCAAATCTGAACCTGGCTATTCACTCAGCAAGAAATTTGCTGTCAGAATTCAGTGGAAATACATCTTAGCACTTGCAGCGGGTGTCAGGATCAAGCCCAAAAAACTCTAGCGACAAGAACATGAGGTCAACGTCCACATCAATAGCTGGGTATGTTTTAATTGAATTCACTCGCCTGATTCTGTCTCACCTATGATGCCAATTTCCGACGAATCCTCCGCCTGTTTACACTCCGCATCAGAAACTATCCATTCTGGACCATCGACAGACCCTGTCATTGCTGTGGTGGGAGGTATATCAAGACATACTCGCCAGGTGAGTTTTCGATCCATCCCCATATTCGCTCTATTGAACATCTCATTAGTCTCGTTGTCGTCTTCGCAATAATGAGCTGGAATCCCTTAAGGTATCGAGATGCGGACGCCGTTGATTCACTCAACTCTGATCAGTCTGATGCCTCTGTTTCGGAGGTGGAGGATTCGGGTTCGGAAGATAGCGACACCGAGCAAATCCTGAGTGCCCTACATGCACCATTACCTGATGCAGGCATACCTGAGCTACGCAAAGTAAGTCTGACCACTAAGATTTATGTATTTTAATACTCACTCGTTGACACGGCAGGTGCTTGCGCTGTGTCAGAAGTCTTTGACAGAAACACGCGCTAAGCTAAGGATCACCACAAAGGAGCTTCAGACCCTCAACTCTGCCTTGCCTGCAAAGAAGCACAAGGGTGTCATGAACAAGACAGATACGCTGGACGAAGCTGTTGGACGCGTAGCAAAGAAATTTGCTATTCTGCATCGCCTCTGGGTCATCAATGGACTTTTCCCGATCAAGAGTGCTCTAAATCCCGACGTTGACCTCTTCTGCAAAGAATGTTGGAATGTGGCTGAGATGAAACGTGATGCAGTCCTCACTGAACTCTTCATGATCACACCCAAGCCTTTGCACAAGGAAATGGTTAAATATAAAGCCTTCAGTTCAGTGGTGAGTTCGAGGCTGTTTTCACTGTTTGTTCTATGCTCACTGTAGTATCAAACTAGTTTACCAGCGTCTTGAATCAGGAGAGATCCAACATGCTTCGAGTTGTCAAGGAAGCTTCAGCTCTCATATTCGCTCCCCTAAAGGTCTCCGACCCGACTATTTTCACTTTGCCTGCCCACAAGAAAGATGACCCGCAGATGAAGGAATTGTTGATGAAAGGTAGCATGTACAATTGCTTCGCTCCCGTTCTGTTTGAGAATCCCAACCAGATGATCGAAGATCCTGAGCAGATGGATGATGGATTTCTCAGGAATGCCTGCCTAGTCAATGTAAGTCTATTCTGCTATCTAACTGTGCAGCCATTGAATCAGAAGATATTTGTCAGGTTATTCATTTGCTTGTCTTCGGAAAGAATGTGCTCACCAAGGAAAAGGCTCGTGGAGGACCCAAAACAAGAGGCCAAATTCACGGCATTCAAAGCGTAACAGAGGGACTCGTAGCATTGGCCGCAATATTCATATGTGAATTTACTGTAAATATCTTCAAGATTGGTTCTCATGGATTCCATTCCAAAGGTTCACTATTTACTATCGCCAGACTCTGAACTTCAATCTGTCGGTCCCATGAGCGGGATCCCATACGAAGAGGATTACGACTTTTATTTGCAAATTCTGTGCATGCGCTCCAACTGGACCATCAAAACCATCGCCTTCTTCAATATGGGGGTATTCGGTAATAAAACGGCACAGAATCCAGAGCCTACGGTGCCCTCTGCTCCCCCTCGCACCTGGGATACTGCGTTTGTTGATTTTTTGAGGAAACCCAAACCAACCAGTACACCGACGATCCCAAGCAGCACTGCTGGTAACCAGGCTTTCAAACAACCTGGTCCAGAACCCTTTGTCTCTTGCTTGCAAAATCACTCTCCAGCTCGTCACCCTCAAGCTCATATTCATCCAGATCCTCACCCTCCTATTGACCGCTCACGATCCCATCCACCCGCTCCTTACTCTGACCCCCCGACCCCACCTGCTTATCCTTCTGCTCCTCCTTCTCCATCCCATTCAGATGCTCCGCAGGTAACATCTTCCAATTCTATGGTGTCAATTCACAATCATCCTGGAGCCAGACTGTCATCTGTGTCGAGGCTCCAGGTTGAAGTTGGACAAATGAGCATTAGTACCATTCCAACCCCCATTGATACTCAGGCAGTCTCAACATCGGGCAGTCACCGGATTTCCTCAGCTCGCCATGCACCAGTCCCTATTCATGTTCAAGAACCATTGGTTCCCCTTGGACCCGTTGCCAATGAGCCCATTGTTCAGAAGTGTGCCACCCATGCATGCGGTGCAAAAGCCAAGAAATGAGACTTCCATGCCTGTTCTGGCTCATTAATATGTTTACCCTTCATTGTTTGTTTCTCGTTTGTGTTGGTTACTATTATTCGTTAACAGTAGTAGTAGCTACATTGAATATCAATGTCATCCGTGTCTATCGTGCATCTATTGTGGTTGATTCAGAATGCCGCCGTGTCTTCGCGCCTCAATTTTAACCCCCCCTGTGTATGAATCCCCCATTGAGGTCCATTTGGATTCTCACTCATGTCTCGTCCTTCAACTTTAAACTATCCATTTCATGCTCCCTCCGCTGTAAATAATTCCTGGTCACGTCCATTGTATCTCACCTCACTCATCACACCTGCCTCACCATCACAAGGCTCTCTTTCTAAACCGTCCAAGGGATATTTGACCTCGACAAGACTTTCCAACAGTCTTCCTTACTTTAGGCCGCCCCGTGGTCCCTCGATATCAGGTTTGGAGCAACAAGTCTCTAACGCATTCCATCCAACTTCCCAAATAATGCATCCCACTTTCCCCATCGCTCCATCAACACAGTCAACTTCCATCTCAGCAGGGTGATATTGCCCCCTTGAATTCGTTTGTCCATGAGGTCCTCCGCTGTTCGCAAACCTCAGGAGACCGTGCTTCAAACAGCACTATGCTACCTCCAGGTGTTAAATCCACGCCAAGATCCCAACCTCATCCGGAAAGAGAAGTAAGCCTTTTCTTCTTCACTTGTGGGATCGGATGATGAT
Organism: Tylopilus aff. callainus; assembly: GCA_038093995.1. Taxonomy (NCBI): domain Eukaryota; kingdom Fungi; phylum Basidiomycota; class Agaricomycetes; order Boletales; family Boletaceae; genus Tylopilus; species Tylopilus aff. callainus. The sequence continues at coordinate 1,549 of JBBPTI010000367.1, read as the reverse complement.
CGGATATCTAAAGGTGAGATCGGTATTGACTACAATACCAACCTCGACAATCTGAGGCCATCAATCACTCCGGTAACAGTGTGCATCAATCCCAATGCCTCACGTGAAGCTGGGTCCCTAATATGCAAGATAAATCTTCCTCCGCTTCCTCCACTTCACTCACCACTTCTTTACCCCCACCAGGCATTCCTCGCTTCCCTAATACTGGCGTCAAAGTTCATGCAAGATCAATCGCACATGGGCCATTAAGCAGTCTTTATGTTCATCCTTATATGCAAGCTCACAAAACGCGGTGTTGCTATCTCTGCCTCAATGGATCGATTCGGACTCATACTGGGTGTCACGCGGCATTGGGAATCCCCTCAACCACATGGACATTCCATGATGATACGTGAGCATGCTTGTAGCACAAATCTCCACACGTGTCATGTCGCATAAACCGTCAGCAGCCCCAGTACTGAAACAACTCGAGCCTGAGCTGTCAAGCCTAGGGCTAGTAGTGGCGTATGCCGATGGCGATGGTGAGAGTTGCAACGTGTCTTCAAGGGGAGCCTTGCTGCTGTCGGTCTTACTGGTTATTCAATGAAAACGGGGAAGGCAATAGGCATCTATTCGGTAGCCTAGTTGATAGCCTTCAAGACCCTAGTAGTACAGCGGCATTGTGGGTCTAGGTCTAGTAGCTGTAGTAGCCACCACCCATCAATGATAAGCTGGGGTCTTTGAGGGATAGCAGCTAGGGTTTATATACTGTTACAGGGTTTGTATCTATTTGTACACTATTACTACATATGGTCCATCGAGGGCCGGCTTAGTTACCGTATATGGTCTGCGGAGTCTATGGGTCTCTGTGGGTCAAGGGAAAGTCTTGGTCCGTGCGAGCGGGGCTATGCTCTAGACAGTGCGGGGCAGTGCGCGGCTATGCAGGGCTGTACGGCGTAAGGCGTAGGCTGTGGTGCGGGCGAATGGCTATTGGTCAGGAGTCCGTATGAGTCATGCCGGTATCTATGCGCGAGTATCGCTATAGGCCGAGGTACGAGGGCGGTGCGATGGCGAGCGATTGCGTGACTATGGCGTGATATGGCGTGATGCGGGACTGCGGAGCGGGACCGGGATATGCGGGATGCCGAAGGCGCTGTCAGGGCTAAGGGTTGCGATGCGGTGACGTACCGTGGGCGAGTTCTGGGGGCGAGAGCCAATGGGTGAGCCTATCCATGGGTGTGGGCCGTGTAGCGGTGAGCTTGTGCGTCTGTGCGTCTATGCCGGGCGACTGTAAAGGAGTCCGGGGTAAGTCCGGAGGGAGTCCGGGTCTCTATGTCTCAAGGGGCGGCGTTATCTATGAGTGCTGTGATCTGCCGTCAGGGGCCATGTCTGTATCGGGGCACGAGGGTTGTGCCGAGTGTGGCTGTGCAAGGGTCTGAATCATATCACGTGCGGGGTCATGTGACTGGTGCGGGACTGTGCCGCGAGGCATCGCTGATAGATTAGATATCGTCAGGTGACCGTGGGACTGTAGGTCACGTGCAGGGAGCCGTAGTAGGGACGGAGGCGA
>JBBPTI010000366.1:0-15318 GCA_038093995.1 Tylopilus aff. callainus | reverse complement strand
CTTGAAATTGGAACGGACGGCTTCGTCCTCGGAGAAAAGCGAGTAATGAGTGAACCAGCGTTCATAGATCTCTGGTTGAGCAATCTTGGAATCTTGGAGCTGGGATAAGTATCGTTTCCAGGCCTCGGGCTAGGTGAACGCGTCGAGAGAGTCTTCAGCTGGAAAGGCAGATGATGTGTGATCTCATCTATGGTTGATTTGATTTTTTTTTTATCGTAAGACCGGATCGATGGAGACATTTAGTCATGCCATCTGTGAAGAGGATGAACGAAAGATATTGTCTGACCTTGGCAAGAGCATTGATGGTGGGACGGATACCAAGACCATAGGTACTATCAAGAGTCGAAGTCATCTTGATCCCCCTATCGGTGGAGAAAAGAGTGACAGCGGGGGGAGAGGATGCGATAGCATCTGCTGGTTTGATGGCATGGAAGGCCTTGGCTGACCGAGCCTCGGAATTGGGAGAGAGGAAGGTTATGCGACAGGCCATTGCTGTGTCTTCAATGCACCCTGAGCATGGGCGGGAGTGGAAGAAGCGACAATGGAGTTGCCTAGGACAAGATTGGGCCGAGAAGGGAGAGTAATGGTGAATGGAGAAGGAGTGAGGACATGCATGGGTCCCTATTGGAGGTCAGTCCGTGTACTAATAGTACTATAGACGTTATCTCTGATGCATCCGCCATCACTAAGAGGTTATGAGCCCCATGCTCTGACCTGACATCGACATCATCTCCACCATGAACCAAACTATCACTAAGAGGTACGAGGCGCAATAAGGGTAGTAGGGGCAGTACCAAGATTGGGTCTGTGGCTGTATGGCCGCCACTTGCTGCAGCATTAGCTGTGTAAGGGGCACACCTGATGGCTGGTTCATGGTGGAGATGATGTCAATGTCAGGTCAGAGCACAGGGCTCATAACCTCTTAGTGATGGTAGATGCACGGGTTAGACCTGAGCATCATGTCAGCTACTCAGTAATTGACTAAGTAGGAACTACAGTAACTACAGTGCGATGTACCAAGGATTAGGTAAGCACTAAATAAGGAAAGTGTGCAGTGAATAGCTAAATATCCAACACATCAGACAGATGGACTTCTTGTGGGGGCTGGGGACAACAAGCTATTGTTTTACACCTTTGATACAGGTCGACGTTATGTACTACAATAGTATTGCCAATCCACAACTCAGATGTGTCATGTCTTGCAGGCCAAGCTCAGGTTGAGAGTGCTAGGTGACAAATTGCAACATGAGTGGACAAACCTAATAGCTATAGCATAAGTAAACTATGCTGATCGGTAGAAAATGACATTATCAATCAAAGAAAGCTCCTGTCTGATGTCATAAGTTAGCCTTGAACCTTTCGACTGTGAACTGGTCACAATTCATGCTTGTCACAAACCCTCTTTTTCTCCTTCACTCGTAGTCACTCTTTCAAACCTTCTAGAGTAGTCTAGCTCTCTGACGTAGGTACACGCCTGTACCACCCCTTTCCCTCATGTCTAGGAGTATATAAGTAGCCCTAGCTCGCTCCTGTACTTTCCTTAGAGTTGGAATATTCATTCCTTGCTTGGATCACCAGTACACTTTGTGCCGACCTGAGTGAACTCTTACATTATTCCAACTCTATCCTCTCGATGCCCAGTCCTTTTTTAGCGACCCCGCGTCCTTCCCGCGGTCACTCCGCCCCCTTTTCATCTCCCTATACTATCTTCGCCCAGTGTCCATCCAGCGCTGTGTACTCGTAGGATTTCCCTGTGACAGTCCGCGTTGCTTCCGGCGTCACTAGTGGGGGCCCCGTAGTGGTATACCCCTAGCTGCCAGGGTTCAATCCGCCAATCTGCCTGTGCTGCACTTTGCAGAGAAGGGCTCCCCCTCTACCCCCCCGTCTCGGACTATAGCTGGACTCCAGGCTTAAGGAGAATCCGTTTGTGGACGATACCCACACCAGACTGCAACTGGGCCCACTGCATCCATATGGTCGTCCACTGTATTAAACAAGGATAACGTTGCTCTCCCCATAGTGCACAAGGGGCATATCTGCGGAGCGTGAGGCCGTAGCATAGTGCAGCCCGATAACTGCACCCTGTTCGCATGATTACAGGTATCGTCACATCTCTAGCTTGGAGTATCAAGCCACCGTAGCCAGGCGTATCCAGTGAATCCCCCATTTTCCAACAGTACACCATTCGTGCGGTGCCCTACCGCTGGTTCCTTCCTTCAAGGTTCTAGCACACACCCACTTTCCATCGCATTCGGGCTGGGAACTCCTTCTGGGGTTTAGTACCAGTCAATGCGCCCCTCTCCCGTTTCCTTCCCTCCTCTCCAATGTCGAGCCTAAACTTATTGGGCCTCATTGACATCCTTCCCCCTCTCCCCGCTTCGCCTGCTCCACCAACTGCAGCTGAAGAGTACCTCGCTGCCCACGACCTATGGCGGCACAATCTTCAAACATACGGGCCTGCATATGCGGGTCCTCCACCCCAATTCCCGGCTGGTACCTACGGTACCATGTCCACTACCCCGGCAGGTCCCACACCTGCTATAAACCCATTAAACACCCCGCTGGTTTTATCCAGGCTGGTTCCCTCCTGCGTCCCCTCGGTTGCCCCTTGGGTCAACCCACACTTTCATGCAATGGGTGGCTCCCCTCGCCAACCTACCCCTCAGGTGCTCTTGCCCCAATCACCACCTTCTACAGCCCACCAATTCAATAGTGCACGGCCCACCACGACCCCCTCCACTACAGCACTTGGCAAGTCCGTAGTAAGCAAGCCGAATGTTTACGACGGCAACAAGGCTGGGTTCCTCCAATGGTGGAGGCAACTCTCAATTTACTTCACTGGTTTCGTCCAGCGCAATCCCACGGACCGGGAAATGGTCCTCATGACACTCGGCTTTATGAAAGGCCAAAATGCAGCCGGTCGGTTCACCGACCTTTACACCGAGAAGCTGGCAGACCCAGCGATCCTGGACAATTTTGATCAATTCCAGGCACAAATTTTCGCCACCTTCCTCCCCCCCTCACTCCATCGAGACACGGAAGACCAACTATTCAGTCTCAAACAAGGCAAGGGGTCCATCGAGGACTTCTTCATTCAAATGGAACAACTCGCCGGGTTGGCTGGCATCGACACAACAGCCAACGCCCGCTCCCTGATCCGGGTCATGAGATCGGGAATCCACAACGACGTAGTCGAAATGGTCGAACACCAAAGAGAAGGCATCCTCGACCGAGAGGACTACAAAGAATGGGTCAACGCCTTGACCAAGGCTGCCCACGTACTCAAAGAAATTTGCGAGCGAAAGCTTGCACAAGGCCTCTCAGAGGCACACAAAAGGACACCCTACGCATCCAACTGGCCAATGACAAGGCCAGACTCAAATAAAGTGTCGAATCATTATTCCTCCCCCCCTCCTGTCCCTCGGGCTACACGCCCAACTCCCTCTACGGCCCCGGTGGAGCCTATCCACTCAAACCAAGTTGGTGTCTTTCCTGGCTGCGGTGCACCGATGGACATCAACAAATTAAAAGCCGAAGGAAAGTGTTTCTGTTGCCAGAAACCCTGGCCGTGCACGGAGCACTTTAAACCAAGAGCACGGCAGGTTTGGTCTATGACCTTCCGCGGTCAAAAGATCGAGTATAAAAACGCTGAGGAATTGGCTGGAAAGATCAGCCAGATAGAGAAGGATTTTCCGGTAGGAGAGTAGTATGGTCGACGACCTCTCCTTGTAACAGTAGCTCGTTTAATAAATACATGGCTTTAAACATTGAACAAACAAGTGAGACCGAACAACCAGAAAAGCCGAAAAAGTACGTTATCCTACAACAAAGAAAGGATAACAAAGAAGCATCTGGAAAGGATCGGCCCGTGACAGCCAATGTCGCAAAGATCCCGGACACGCTAAGAAAAGTCCGGTCCCCTTCCATCAAGTCCTCAGCAAAGGACTGGATGAACACAGTAGACCAAGTTAGTTCATGCTGGCTCAAGGAAAAAGGGTCTGTCAAAAACATCCAGGCCTTCACACACAAAGACTGACTGGGTGAGGTCACTAAAGAATTAGCCCAACAAATCCAAGGGATGACCGAAGAGGAGGTAGATCTCACTCTTCGTGAACTACAACAGCTGCTGCAGTTCGTGCAGACTAAATGAACCAAAGACGCCTTAGAAGTGCAGGCGGTAATCCATTCACCAGACGGAACTTCTATACTGATACTAGCATTAATAGATTCTGGGTGCACGGGATCTTCGATGAGTGAGAAGTTTACGAAGGAAAAAGGGTTACCTATGTATTCATTACCACGTCCGATACCAGTGTACAATGCAGACGGGACCATGAATAAAAGTGGATTAATAACTAAATTTACAATTGTGGAACTGAGGATTCAAGAACATCGAGAGCGATTGCCTCTCACTCTGACTGAGTTAAAAACTCATCCAATCTTCCTCGGCCACGACTGGCTAAAAAAGCACAATCCACAAATTGACTGGCAAAGGAAAGAGGTAAAACTCACCTGCGCCCAAGATCATGTCCCCGATGTTGTTCCAGTAGAGGACGAACAAGACCAGCCATCTGAACAGGATGAAGACAGCCAACTGTTCTACGTCGACTTGAACCACTACCGAACCATGGCCACGGAATTAGCCATTGAAGAATATAAAAAGAAAGCTGAACTTACCTTTGAAGAAGTCGTCCCAGAACGATACCATGAATTCAAAGAGGTGTTCACGAAAGAAAACTTCAATGAGCTCCCCCCAAACAGACCATGGGACCATGCAATAGAGTTGGTTCCTGGCAATCACACAGTCGACTGTAAAACATACAGTCTAACCATAGATGAACAGAAGGAATTAGATTCCTTCTTAAATGAAAATCTACAATCCGGACGAATATGGCCGTCCAAATCACCCTTCGCATCCCCCTTCTTCTTCGTCAAAAAGAAAGACGGACACCTTTGACCCGTACAAGATTATCGAAAGCTAAATGACATCACCATTAAAAATCGCTACCCCCTACCCCTTATCTCTGAGCTTATCGATAAATTAAAGAAGGCAAAGTACTTTACCAAATTAGACATAAGATGGGGATACAACAACATTCGTATGAAAGAAGGTGATGAATGGAAGGCTGTGTTCCGAACCAATCATGGACTATTTGAACTGTTAGTAATGTTCTTCGGATTAACCAACTCCCCTGCCACTTTCCAAACAATGATGAATCACCTATTTTGGGAGTTGATAAACGAAGGACACATCACGGTTTATATAGACGATATCATGATCTATACGGAGGATCTTGAATTACACCGAAAAATCGTATCTAGGGTATTAGACATACTTCAAACAAATAAATTGTACCTAAAGCACACTAAGTGTGAGTTCGAAGCCCTGGAAACTGAATACCTCAGAGTGATTGTAGGGCATCAATCTGTACGCATGGATCCAGTAAAAGTCAAAGGAATCAAGGAATGGCCGGTGCCTACCAACCAGACCAAACTCCGAAGCTTCCTCGGCTTCCTTAACTTTTACTGACGATTCATTAAGGGCTTCACACAACATGCCAAGCCATTAAATGCCCTTACCTCCGTAAACAAGGAATTCGCATGGACCGAAGAGTGCCAAAAGGTGTTCCTCCAATTAAAGGAACTCATCACCATAGCACCAGTCTTGGCCATGCCAACAGATCATGATCCGTTCCGCGTAGAAACCGACGGATCCAGAATTGGCTTGGGAGCCATACTCTCCCAAAAACAAGACGATCTCTGGAGGCCCATCGCCTTCATTTCCCGCTCCCTCTCCCCCGCTGAGCGAAATTATCACACCGCAGATCTCGAAATGGCCGCCATCATCTTCGCCCTTAAAGAATGGCACTTCTATCTGCTTGATGCTCATCACCCCTTCAAGCTCCTTACCGATCACCAAAACCTCCTTTATTACACCAAGCCACAAGACCTTTCCTGATGTCAAGCGCGCTGGCAACAACTTATCCAGGAGTACCACTTTCAAATTACTCACCACCCTGGAAAAACAAACCCAGCCGATGCACTGTCCTAGAGGTCTGACCTTGGAAAGGAGGCGAACACCGACAATAAACAACAAACCCTCCTCCCTGACCACCTTTTTTCTATTTCATATGTAGACATCCCTGTAACTATTAAAGAAACACAACACCTAATCAAAAAACACATGCAAAAGGGATTAAAAGAACATCCCGAGCACTGGCAAAAAAAAAATGACTTAATATACTATTACGATAGCCTTTATGTACCCAAAAAAGAATTATTATGAAACAAAATATTAACTAGATACTATGATCACCCGACTGCCGGACACCCGGGGATCAAATGTACTATAGACTTAATATTTAAAGATTACTGCTGGCCTACACTTCGAAAAGACGTAAGGAGATACGTACAAGGATGTGACAAGTGCCAAAAGACAAAGGTGAAAACAGTCGCCCAAAAAACCCATCTCCACCTGAATGAAATCCCGAACAAACCCTGGGAAATCATATCGGTAGACATTATCGGCCCCCTTCCAGAGTCACAGGGGAAAAACGCAGTATTAACCATCGTGGATCGCTTTTCAAAAATGGTGCACTTATTACTGATAAACACCGAAATCACCGCCAAAGGAGTAGCAACCCTATTCCGTGATAACGTGTTTAAATTACACGGCACCCCCAGAAAAGTAATCTCCGATCGAGGACCTCAATTCGTGTCGAATTTTATGAAGGAATTTTACCAAATGATTCGAATTGAAGGAAATCCCTCCACTGCTTATCACCCTCAGACCAACGGGCAAACAGAGCGGTATAATGCTCTGGTAGAACAATACTTATGACTCTACGTGAACTACCTGCAAAGCGACTGGGTAGAATGGCTCACCCTAGCTGAATTCACCCATAATCGAAACAGTACAACCACAGGAAAATATTCTCCGTTTGAGTTAAACAGCAGACAACAACCCGAGATCCAGGGGAACAATTGGATCTCCCCAAGAAATCAATCCACTGAAGAATTCTACCAGCAAATAAAAAGTTCCATCAAGACCACTAAAAAGGCACTACAAAAGGCACAGGAGCACATGAAAAAGCAACATGACAAACGTGCTCATCTAAGACCGGAGTATCAACCTGGAGATAAAGTGCTTCTCGACGGAACCAATATCCGCTCCGATCAGCCATCAAAGAAGCTCAGGGACAAAAGATACGGCCCCTTCCCTGTCATAAAGAAGATCAGGGAGGCGGCTTACAAGCTCAAACTGGACAAAAAGTGGAGAGGAATACACCCTGTATTCCATGAGAGTCTCCTATATCCCTATCAACAAGGAGAATTCCCCTCTCAAAAACAAACTGCACCACTGCCACCAGACCTTATATCGGGCGTCGAAGAACACAAAATCGACGAAATACTTGCCTCTCAAGAATGACGAGGGCGGGTAGAGTATCTGGCACATTGGAAGGGTTTTCCCGATGAGGAAAACGAGTGGATACCCAATAACCAATTACCCCACTTGTTACGCCCTCGCTTGCACCCCTATCTTTTTCCCTCTTTTCCACCCTTTCCTGGACAGCAATACGATAAGGGGCCCTGCTAACTAACAGCATTCACACGCCACACGATGGCCATGCCAAGCTGTGTTTACCTTAGTAAGTGACCCAGCCCCTTTGCACAGCCCCATGACATCATAGCACGCCATTATGGTGCAATCTCGCATCATCGGCACCCGGGCTGCGCAAACCTGTGCAATGACTCCCCATGACTCGTACCTGGCCAGTAGCGTAACCCCCTCGTTTCCACACTCGCCCTAAAGTACCTAAACGTAGTATTAAGGGCACAATATGTACAAACACGCTGTACACTATATATAGGGCCGCAATTGAGCCCCAGAACCTCATTCGAGTTATTCTAGGTTTTCCCCTTAGTCCTCAGTCGACGCCAGGGCCCCGCTAGCTCCAGTCACACCGTCTCTCCCCGCTGTCACACAGCTCACTAAGCAGCCCCGCCTAAGGGTTGTTTCATTATAACTCGAATCTCATCTCACTTCGCTGTCGCCACTGCAACCCCGAAGCCCCAAAACAGTGAGCTTGGCAGAGTCGCCGGCCGTCATTACTGACAGCCCTCTGCCCCAGTGAACCCCGCCCAGATTTCAGTACCGTGTCCTGAGTACGTGCTCGACATCGCCGCCCTCACCACCAGTGCCTGGCTCTTCGTAGAAGAGCATCCGCGCCTATTCGCGCAAGTCTTCGACCCCACCTCTGCCGCCGCCCAACAAGAAAGGAGGTTAGTAGGGGAATATAGAGAAGTAAAGAAAGAAGAGGAGGAGGATTTAGTACTACCGCCGTCCCCTGCCCCATCCCCTAAGAGAGAGTCGACGCCGCCTGAATCCGTCGACCCAAACGACCTCGAGGGTCCTTACCGCGACCCCACCTCACCCGACACCCACCGCCGCCTCAATGAAGAGTACCGTCGTTGGCAGGAGAACCGAGATCGGTTCCTGAGAGAAGAAGCCCGCCTCGCATGTCGCGAGAGAATCGCTGCAGCAAGAGCTGCCCGCTGTACCGCTGCCGCCACCCTCGTCTGACCAGATAATGGTCCGGGACGCCTACGCCCTCGCGCATCTCTGCGCCGCCCTTTTTACCTTTAGCCATTTAATAGTAGCCCCTGCTACTATCTCCATTTACCCCCTCCTCTTTGCGTACCTACATCTTTTCCTAGGTATTTTCCTCGCCCGCCTTATATGATTTTTCAGCTCCTGCTGATCACCTTTACCTTTCTTGTCGTATTCTTTTCCATTCTCATCACTTACTTCCTGCTTCGCCTTCTTTCTCTCGTCGCATGAGAGCTCACTCCGCTTCAGTTTCAGATAGCCATCCGCGAAGGAGCCTACTCCTTTACTTTCGGATACGAGAGGCAGGCTATCCACGCCGAAGAAGAACAGCCGCAGCAGAATTACGGCTGGTAGCTATTAATAAAAAGTTCTTTTCGCCCTAAACCCGAGTGATCACCATAGGGCAACTGTTTACGAAACTCCGACGGAAGGAACGCAGACAGAAGAAGCGGACACAGAGACCGATCAGCCAACCACAGATAACGCCGGTTAGATCCACCCCATATCGAGCAACCAGGCACCCAGCCATAATCGAAGAGTACCGAAGAAGAACTTGGGTGATCCGAGACGGAAAGAGGACCCAGATATCGAAAACTCATATAGCGCATCACTATGTCGGCATCCATGCTCCAAATCCTTGCCGACCCGAACCTCACGTGGGAGGACAAGATTGCCGCCATTGCCACAGAATTCGCCACCCTAACGAAACAGAACCAGCAGCTCTACAACGGATGTATCGAAGAGCAGAAGAAGACCGCCGCTTTGCTGAAAGACATTGCCATGCTAGAGCAAACGGTGAGTAATCTAAACAGCGCCGCAGCCGCCGGAGGGAAAGCAGCCCGGAAAGTCGAAGTGTTCGCCAATCCCGGAGATTACGAGGGATCCGTCGCCAAGTTTGAAGAATGGTGGGCCAAGATTAAGGCATGGCTCCATACCAATTGATCGACAATCCTGCCAAAAAGCTATGAGGCAGTGACCGCAGTGCTTTCCTGGCTCAAAGGACTGAAAGCCGGACCCTTCGCCCAGACCCGCCTTCGCTGCGGACAAAGCTACACGTGGGACAAGCTGGTCCAAGAAATGGAAAGTCTTTTCCAATCGGTAAATCAGAAGGATTGGGCTGTCGCTCAGTTAGAACAGCTCCGACAAGGCACCCTCTGGACTGACAACTTCCTAGTCCGATGGGAAGCACTGTACCAGATGGCCGAGATCGATGATAGCCACACCATTCGCCTTCTCGAATGAAACACCGCCCGCCATATCATTCTCCAGATATTCAAGGAAGGTGCGCGAAAGTCTACCCCTGCTGCCTATCTGCAGAATATCCGCGACGTGGGATGCGCTATGGAGGCCCTTACGTTCATCAGGGGTCGCCCGCAGCAGTATCAATCCCGCGGGGACCGAATGGAGGTAGATTGGTTCAAAGAAGCCGACAAAGAAGAAGTGTTCGCCATAAAGGGAAGCCCTGGGAAATGTTTCAACTGCAAGGGGACCGGCCACATGGCCCAAAACTGCAAGAAGCCAAAGAATCAGTGCCCTGAATGCCATTTCCACGGAGGAGGACATCGTTTCAGTTGTAGGAAGAGAACGGCCCGAAGGGTTACCTTAGCGCCCGATGAAGCAAGGGCCGCTCCGGTTGAAGAACAGGATTTTCCCACTGCCAGGACAGAGCAGAAGGGAAAAGGCAGAGCCTAGGAGACGATCTGGGTGTCTCACGGGCTAATAATACTATCTTCTTGACAGAACTAACCAAACTCATATCCATGCTAACCACCCTAGTATCTAACGTGACCAGTCTAGGGGGGCCTCCTAGCGAGCCCGGCAGGGACCAAGATACTAAAACTGTGCTTAATTCCCCTAAATCCGTCAAGCAAACCCCAGAAAGTCTGAATATGTATACGAGGATAATACATAAGGGGAAAGAAATAAAACTAATCGTACAGATTAAACCCAACCCCTCGGAAAGATACACTAATGCAGAGGCCCTGATCGACAGCGGGGCAAATCTAACGTTGATTAGTCAGGATTTCGTCCAGAAGCACCAAATCCCCACACTAACCGCCTGCCAGACAATCGTTGTTTTCAATGCCGATGGATTGGAAAATGCCAGAGGAAGGATAACGGAAGAAGTTGAGGTCTATTGCGATCTCAACGGGCATAAGGAATTACTCCGGGCATACGTATCAAATATCGGCAGCAATGACCTCATTCTAGGGTACCTGTGGCTAAAGAAGCATAACCCCCGGATCAACTGGAGGACCGAACAGATTCACTTTGCCGACTGCCCAGAAACGTGCAACTACGAATGGAGTACTAGGGCGATCCACCAGCAGGAGATAGGGGAGGCTTTCCATGCAGAAGAAAGAAGTCGAGAAAAGCAGACCAGAGCCCGTGACGAAGAGAAAGGATCACTAGTGCTCGTCCCAAAGAAGTACCATCGCTACGAAAAGGTATTTTCCCAGAAGGAGTCGGAACAGATGCCCCTTCGGAAACCCTGGGATCATGCGATCGACCTAAAAGATTCCTTTCGCCCAAAGAAGGGGAGGATTATCCCCCTAAGTCCGCAGGAACAAAAGGAGGTGGACAACTTCGTAGACGATCAGCTAAGAAAGGGGTACATTCGCCCCTCAAAGTCCGAGCAAACCTCTCCGGTGTTCTTCGTACCAAAGAAGGATGGTAGGAAACAGATGGTACAGGATTATCGGTATCTCAATGAACATACCATCCGAAATAACTACCCACTCCCCTTAATCTCTCAACTCGTCGACAAACTAAAAGGAGCACGGCTCTTCACCAAAATGGATCTCCGATGGGGATACAATAACGTGCGTATCAAAGAAGGAGACGAATGGAAGGCCGCTTTTGTTTGCCACAGGGGGGCGTACGAACCCACGGTGATGTTCTTTGGACTTTGCAACTCGCCTGCCACTTTCCAAACCATGATGAATGATTTATTTGTGGACATGCCGGATGTGGTAGTATACATCGATGATCTGCTGATCTTCTCAAAGAATCTGGATCCAGCCACACACAAACAAAGGGTAAGGGAGGTGTTAGAACAGCTGGAGAAGAATGATCTCTTTGTCAAACCAGAAAAGTGCAACTTCTCGGTAACAACAGTGGAGTTCCTAGGAATGATTGTCAGACCAAATGGGATAGCCATGGATGAGCAGAAGGTGAAAGCCGTGGTAGACTGGCCAAGTCCAACCACACTTCGACAAAATCGTGCCTTCCTTGGACTAGCTAACTTCTATAGGCGCTTTATCAAAGATTACGCCAAGATCGCATGTCCCCTGCATGATCTCACAAAGAAGGAAGTACCTTTTGAGTGGAGCCTGGAGTGTGAAGAAGCCTTCTCAAGACTAAAACGATCGTTCACCACGGCCCTGGTGCTTGCGTACCCAGACAACGATTGTCGGTATCATTTAGAAAGTGATGCCAGCAATCATGTGGTAGGGGCCGTCCTCTCGGTCCAGAAGGAAGACCGCTGGCACCCCGTCACGTTTTCCTCCCATTCCATGACCCCAGAACAGCGGAACTACCCGATCGCTGATAAGGAAATGCTTAGCGTCATATCAGCACTCGAAACATGGAGACACTACCTGGAGGGGACAACCCACGAGTTCGAGATCTGGAACGACCATCAGAATCTCACCTGGTTCATGACGTGTCAAGATCTCAATCGGCGACAGGCCCAATGGGCCCAATACCTCTCTCGATTTAATTTCAAATGGTGTCACAAGGCCGGTGCCTTGATGACAAAAGCGGATGCATTGTCCCGAAGATCGGATCTAGTTGTTGAGGGAGAACAAGACAATAAAGAAGTACTGGTAATTCCTCCGGAGCAAGTACGACAGATGAGTGGAGAGGAGCAAGCAATGGAGGTAACAACCCCGGGAGACGAACTAACCGATGAAATCTCACACAGGACCACACGGCTCCCCGAAGCCACTCTCAAGAAGCTGATGGCACAGGGATATGAGATTAGAGATCGAGTGCTCAAGAAGGGTGATCAGATCTATGTACCACCCGACCTCCGCGTCCGGATCACCACCCTTCATCACGACCATGCTGTCTGTGGTCACCCTGGTGTTCACCGAACCCTAGAGCTGCTCGCCCGCTTTTACACTTGGCCCGGGATGAGAAAAGATGTTGAAGAGTACGTAAAGGCCTGCACACAGTGTGCCCGGGCAAAGTCCACCAATCAATCACCACAAGGGGAACTACAACCCCTGCCGGTACCTGATAGACCCTGGGAGGACATCTCTGCGGATTTCATCACCGACCTCCCCCTTGCTGACCAATATGACGCCATCTTAACAGTGGTAGACCGGTTCTCCAAAGAGGTCGAATTGGTCCCGTGCCGAAAGACATGCACAGCGTTGGACCTGGCAGATCTTTATCTCACGCACGTCTGGAAACACCACGGTCTTCCCCGTTCAATCGTCTCCGATCAGGGTCCCCAATTCGCCGCCTCTCTTATGACATCACTTTGCTCCCAATTAGGAATCGCCATAAAAAAGTCTACAGCTCATCATCCCCAGACGGATGGTCAAACAGAACGGATGAATAGAGAAGTAGGTTCTTACTTACGAATATATTGTGCTGAACGACAAAGCGACTGGGTTCAATGGTTACCTCTGGCCCAGTTCTCTCTGAACGCGAAGCAGTCGTCTGCTTCAAAGTTCTCCCCCTTCCAGGTCACGCGCACGTATCAACCAAGGATGGGTGTGGAACCCCAGGATACCAAATCACCTGCCACCTCCGTAGTCGCACGGGACTATCAGCAGATCTTAGATCAGACCCGAGCCAATCTCGAAGCAGCCCGAGAATGGATGAGCATTGAGGGAAATAAGCACCGCAGTTCGGCACCCTCTTACGTCACCGGGGAGAAGGTTTGGTTAGCCACTGATAACCTCACTCTTCCCTTCCCTTGCCGGAAACTCACGGATCGCTGGGTGGGACCCTTCCCGGTCATTAGCATGAAGGGGCCGAATGCTGTACATCTCCGTCTCCCTTCTTATATAAAAATACACCTGGTGGTTAATATTTCCCGGACCAAACTGTATGTACCCCTGCTTCCGTCCCAGCCGGATCCGCACCCCGGTCCCGCACTCATCACCGATAATCGCGACGAGGAGTTCAAGGTCGAATCCATTCTCGACTCCCGCTCCCGCGGACGAGGCATTCAGTATCTGGTCCACTGGAAAGGCTATTCTGTCGCCGATCGCACTTGGGAGCCGGCTTCCAATCTCACCCATTGCCCTGATGCCGTACGCGACTTCCATCGCCTTCATCCTGCCGCCCCTCGCCCTGTTACTCGGTCCGTCTTCGCTGCTCTCTTCGCTCGGTCTCTTCCCGTTGCTGCCCCGGAGGTTCAGCTTTAGCTGGGGGGTAGTGTTACGCCCTCACTCGCACCCCTATCTTTTTCCCTCTTTTCCACCCTTTCCTGGACAGCGATACGATAAGGGGCCCCGCTAACTAACAGCATTCACATGCCACACGATGGCCGCGCCAAGCTGTGTTTACCTTAGTAAGCGACCCAGCCCCTTTGCACAGCCCCATGACATCATAGCACGCCATTATGGTGCAATCTCGCGTCATCGGCATCCGGGCTGCGCAAACCTGTGCAATGACTCCCCATGACTTGTACCTGGCCAGTAGCGTAACCCCCTCGTTCCCACACTCGCCCTAAAGTACCTAAACGTAGTATTAAGGGCACAATACATACAAACACGCTGTACACTATATATAGGGCTGCAATTGAGCCCCAGAACCTCATTCGAGTTATTCTGGGTTTTCCCCTTAGTCCTCAGTCAATGCCAGGGCCCTGCTAGCTCCAGTCACACCGTCTCTCCCTGCTGTCACACAGCTCACTAAGCAGCCCCGCCTAAGGGTTGTTTCACCACTCACAAGAACTCATCACCAAGTTCCACCGGGAACACCCAACCACACCTCGACCAATAACCAGAATCCGTCTCCGACAACAATCGGACATCAATGCTCCCTGCACCTGTCCAATCTGTCGCGGTGAACCACTTCCTACTCCCTCCACCAATGTCCTCACCTCCCCTGACTTCCTTGCTTTCTGATCCTCTCTCCAGTCCCGGAGGTCCTGGCCTTAGAAGGGAGGTAAATGTCATGAACCCTCTTTTTCTCCTTCACTCATAGTCACTCTTTCAAACCTTCTAGAGTAGTCTAGCTCTCTGACATAGGTACATGCCTGTACCACCCCTTTCCCTCATGTCTAGGAGTATATAAGTAGCCCTAGCTCGCTCCTGTACTTTCCTTAGAGTTGGAATATTCATTCCTTGCTTGGATCACCAGTACACTTTGTGCTGACCCGAGTGAACTCTTACAATGCTCTCCAAAACACTCGTCGGCGTTGTTCATGCTGCTCATACAATGCTCACTCACCAGTCATGTCACTTCAAACTGTGAATGTGATTTCGCCCAACACGATCCGGTTCTCGGGCATTTCTACAGGCATGTGTCCATCGTACAGTGGGAGTGCACAATCTGTGAGTGAACGTTGAATGGTCAGACAATAAATGCAGTAGAACTTCGAGTCTGAGACACTTGTTGTTGAAGTCGGAGCAAGCTCGGCCGCAATTCCGAGCATCACCAGACTGCACTGCGACAACAGTGCACATTGTAGTTCATCATTTATTATTCCTATCTCGTATCATTTATACTTTTCAGTGCATACA
>JBBPTI010000365.1:0-15358 GCA_038093995.1 Tylopilus aff. callainus | reverse complement strand
CTTATTGCTATGTATGGCTACTTTAGGGCGAGCAGGGGAGCGAGGGGATTACGCTACTGGCCGTGTACGAGTCATGGGGAGTCACTGCACAGGTTTGTGCAGCCCGGGCGCCGATGATGCAAGATTGTGTCAGAGTGGTGTGATAGGGTGCCACAGGGCTGTGCAAAAGGGGCCGGATCGCTTACTAAGGTAAACACAGCTTGGCACTGCCATCGTGTGGCGTGTGAATGCTGTTAGTAAGCGGATCCATGGGGCATGTCACTATCCGGGATAGGGGTGGAAAACAGGTAAAGATAGGGGTGAAAGACAGGGGCGCAAGTGAGGTCGTAACAGTTCCATTTCCAGATTCGTCATGTCTCCGCGACATGGCATGCAGGTCCGGACAGTCTTTCTCGGCGCCCTCCTTCTGATAAGGATCCTCCTGAAGAAGGGAGCATCAAGGACTGGCTTGACCAGGCCTATTCCTTCGCTACCATTATTCTTAACGATCGCGCACTACCTCATTCCTACCTAACATTCGCCCCCTCCTTATATCTCTGCGTTGGTCCACCTACGTCCACAGACTATGCTTTTTCACCCGCACTGCAGCCTCGGTCTACTTGGCCTTATGCTGTGGTCTTCTCCTCTGCCTCCACCAACCAGAATCACCCAACAGACATACCTATCATCCCACGGTCTGCTAAAGCTATGGCACGAGAGGCCCGCATCCGCGTAATCCATGACTTCCTTCATTCCTGTATACGCCCCACTGACCTCTCAGATGCCGAGTTCCAATCCTTTGTAAACTCAGTGACAAAGTTCTTCATCCTAAACGATTCTTTATGGCGCCGCGAACCTCATGGACAACACCAGCTCATCATACCGGAAAACCACCGGTACGGACTGATTAAGGAGGCACATGATGACCTCGGGCACAAAGGTGTCTATACAGTCCGTACTCGGTTACTCCTTCGCTTCTGGTGGCCAATGCTGGTCGACAATGTCAAGTGGTTCGTGCGTACTTGCCATGAATGCCAAATTCATCAGACCGCTCGCTTCCATATTCCCCCAACCGTCCCAGTTGTTGGCGGACTTTTTCGGAAAGTACATGTTGACACAATGCTGATGCCCCACTCTGGCGGATATAGATATATCATCCAGGCCTGCTGCGCTCTGACTGCTTACCCGGAATGGTATATGCTGCGGTCTGAGAATGGCACCTCAATTGCCGCCTTCCTCTTTGAAGACCTCCTCTGCTGTTGGGGTCCTGTTTCCAAAATTGTAACTGACAATGGCCCTGCTTTTCTCCAGGGTTTAGACGTCCTTGCGGACCGGTATGGTATTCGCCACATCCGTGTCTCCCCCTACAACTCCCAGGCAAATGGGGTGGTTGAATGGCGTCACTTTGATGTCCGGGAGTCCATCATCAAAAGTTTCCCAGGAGGGGAGTCTCGCTGGCATACTGCTGCTCACTCGGTCTTTTGGGCCGAGCGCGTGACAGTGGTCCGTTCCACCGGTCTATCGCCATATTTCATGGTTCATGGCATTGAACCACTCTTTCCATTTGATCTCGCTGAAGCTACTTTTCTTGTCCCACTATCAGAAACAGATCCCTTCACTCCATCCGGACTGATCGCCTGGCGAGCACACCAACTTCAAAAGCGTCAGGACGACTTGGAGTCGATTCGGGAGCGTGTAACGAAGGCCCGCTTTGACTCAATCAAGCACTTCGAGACTGCTTTCAAGAACTGAATCACAGACTTTGACCTCCACCCTGGGAGTCTAGTCCTCGTTCATAATACCCGTGTCGAGAAAGAGCTGAACCGAAAGACGAAGCCTAGGTACATCGGTTCAATGGTGGTCCTTTGCCGGACTTCTGGAGGATCGTATATCCTGGCCGAGTTGGACGGCGCGGTCTCCAAGCTGCACTATGCAGCTTTTCGTGTTATCCCTTACTACTCTTGTTCCAGATCCTCAATTCCTGTCATGAGCCTTACTGGTCTTGATGACGAAAGCCTAGACAGGCTAGCAGGAGAAGAAGTTCCTGAACCAGACGAAGCAGACCCGGACTTCAACGACCTGGACCTATAAGTCCGTGGTCTTCTATGATACCTGTTCCTCCTCTCTGTTCTACCCCAGGATTCGTCCGGCGCTCTCTCCTACATACTGAAAAGACCGTTAACAGACTCTATGCCTTTCTCCACTCCTCTCCACTCCTCATATACCATCTAAACAAAACACAATAGAACCATAAAAACATAAAACATAAAAGTAAAGTCCGTCTCTTTCCTCTGTTTGTGTCTCCATGTGATTGTATCCAATGTACCTCCTGACCTTCGCATGCGCCTTGAGGCACCGTGCACCTTTAACTTCATAGACTAAAAACCACTACATATACCCCATAGACTGAAGAAAGAAGACTGAAGAAGACAAGTCGGGTGGTATCCCGCACAATTCTTCTTATGTTTCTTTTCTTATTCATGCTACGCCTTGTTCTGCTTTGTATTTCATTCGATACATAGGACTACCTACGACACGTGCGGACTTCTACATGGGACGACGATACTACCTACTTGGAGTTGACAGGCTCGGGGATCATGCTCAGCTCCTTTGAGAGGACCTGCAACTCTGCCAAGACCTCGTCCTGCTGCACTTCCAGCTTCTTCGTGTCGGTACGGAGCTGGAACAGTCATGCCTCCAGTGTGTTGACGCGACGCATCACACCCTCGATTGGCCTCTTCTCCTGTCGCACAGTCTTCCTCAGCACGGCCCGCTCCTTCCCCTTGCCCTTAGCCTTGATGGGCATCGGCTCTACTTCTTCCACCTCCGATTCGGACGTCACGTCGATCGGTGACATGAGTCTCTTGCTGGACCAAGCCTTGGCCGCTGCCCGAATCGGCCGTTTCGTAATCACAGGTGCAGATTCTAGAGGGTTGTGAGTCCCGACTGCCACCACCCAAAGAGTACTTACCTCTAGCGGCTGCCCGCACTGCTCCTACTCTCGCCGCCGCCTTCTTCCATGGGGCCGCCTGTCCAGCGCTCAGGTCGCACTTGATCTGGCGCTCATAGCACCGTTGACAAGCGGATCCTGGGCCCAGTGCACATCGCTCATCCGTGTTGGTGGCCCAGCACTGCGCGCAGACCTTGTCGGTCCACCGTCTCACCCATGGTGCGTCCGAGGACTTGAGCCTCTTCGCGACCATGTCCTTGTCCCCATCATTGCGCGTCCTCTACACAACCGTCAGCAGTGCCAAGTTCAGCCCCAAAACACTTACCTTCACGAGCGGCACCTCAGACGTCACGTTGAGCAGTGCTGGGACACCTTCCTCCGCGGTGTCCGCCCCTTCCTCTGCAGAGACGAGTCCTGCTGCAGTCCTGGCGACCGTCTCATCTTCTAACATTGGAGTCACCTCGGGAACAGCGGGCATGCGAACCAACCAGGCGTGATAGAAGCTATCGGCCTCGTCGAGTTGCACGTTGATGTCTTCAGGCAACGACATGTCGAGCCTGAGGTTCGCTGCTGCCTCAGTCGCAGTGTTCCAAGCATCCTGGTGACAGTCTTATTAGTGTCCACACCCCACGGCTTTTTGGACTCACCATCCTTGCCCCGAATCGCTTCACCCAGTTGTCCTGCTCCTCCCATAGCCCCTCGCTGTCTCCTGGCCTCATCATTGCCTCGGTATTGAGTGTCTCGGTGGCCTCGCGGAAGGCGCCTTGCAGCTTCGCTTGATGTGCCGCACCAGCATTCGCGAGTTGGTGGTTTCATTCGAATTGGCTGGACATGGTTGGGTGGTGTAGAAGAGTGAGGATAGATGAAGAAGAAGTCAACCGACAGCGGACTTGTAGTCACGACGCGCCCACCGTTTCGAACCCCGCACCAACGCATATCACGTGACCTGACTGGGGACAGTCAGTCGCTAAGTCCCCCGCGGATGTAGAGAGTGGTACGTCTCTACAGTGGTATTCCTACATTTCACGTCCTTTCGTACGGTCTCTGTACCCCTTTTGTTTCTACCTTCACACCCCCCTTTTTATCTTGTACAGTAGGACTGGTCGACCGAATGCAAGTCCGTCAATAAGTCCAGAAGACCATCAGTTTTATTTCATTTCATGTTCTCTCGACTAGTTTATTCTTGTTCCTTCTTTAGACTCAGGTTCCTACAGTCGTACCTAAGTCTCGGGCATTCCCAGACTATAAAGCGATGTCATAGGAACTTGGAAGGCAGCTACCGTTTTAGCTCTGACCGCACCGTTTACTGTTCACTGACTGTTCACTGCACCGTGACCGCTCACCATTTACGACCATCTTATCTCCCATCACCGCCCCCGACTGCTAACGCTCTTCAAGACTGTCGGACTTGCGCTTCTCGCTGGTCGACTACTCGAGGACTTCCCTGATCCACTCCCTGTGCTTCAGAGTCCCTTAGGGGCAAGCCTATCGCTCCCCTCACATACTGACAACCCCTAGGACTTCTAGGACTTCTTCCCAAGTCCACCCCAGAGTCCTTGTCTTCTTTACAGCGATCAGGCGGTTTTTGATATATTGTTCAAGCACGTTGTGCATTGACCGCATACCCAGAATGGCACATGTTGCATACCGAGAATTCCGCTGCGTTGGCATCCTTCATCTTCGAAGACATTTTATGCCGGTGGGGTCTGCTTTCAGAAATTGTAACTGACAATGGTTCTCCTTTCATTCAAGCTCTAGATGTGCTCGCACAGTGATATCACATCAACCATATACACATCTCACCATACAATTCACAGGCTAATGGTGTGGTTGAACAGCATCATCTTGATGTCTGGGAGGCCATTGTCAAAGCTTCCCCAGGGGGAGAGGCATGCTGGCATACAGCTGTGCCCTCAGTATTCTGGGCTGAGAGGGTAACTATCCTAAAATCGACTGGGTTATCCCCATACTTTATGGCCCATGGCGTTGAGCCATTATTTCCTTTTGATATCGCCGAAGCAACCTTCCTCGTTCCATTGCCGAATACTGATCCATTATCACCCTCAGGATTGATTGTGTGGCGCGCACAACAGTTACAGAAACGCCAGGAGGATCTAGATGCGATTCACCAGCGCATCTTACGGGCGAGATTCAAATCCATCGAACAGTTCGAAAGCATGTTCAAGAACTGGATCAGGGATTACGACTTCCGTCCTGGAAGTCTAGTTCTAGTCCGGAATACAAGGATCGAAAAGGAGCTCAACCGAAAGATGAAATCAAGGTATATTGGTCTGATGGTTGTCCTTCACAGGACGACTGGAGGGTCATACCTCTTGGCGGAATTAGACGGCGCAGTATTCAGGCTTCACTATGCGGCATTCCGTCTTGTACCATACCACCCGCACATTCAAGATCATATTTCTGTGGTGCAACTCACTGGGTTAGATGAAGAAGAACTGGACCAATTGGTAGGAAAAGACGCAGTAGAGCCTCAAGATGAGGAACCAATCGAAAGTGACAATGAGTAACCTCCAGCAACCACTCTCTGTTTCACCCCAGGCTTCGACTGGTGATAGTTCTGTCTCACATATATTCCGATACCATTAACCCTAGATAATTCCGCTAATCCATCATCTCCAGTATAGAACTGCACAAACGAATAACACCAAAAAGACCATCTGAAAACCACCCGCTACATAATTCCGT
Source organism: Tylopilus aff. callainus (assembly GCA_038093995.1). Lineage (NCBI taxonomy): Eukaryota > Fungi > Basidiomycota > Agaricomycetes > Boletales > Boletaceae > Tylopilus > Tylopilus aff. callainus. The sequence continues at coordinate 9,723 of JBBPTI010000365.1, read as the reverse complement.
ATAATTTGAAACAACCCTTAGGCGGGGCTGCTTAGTGAGCTGTGTGACAGCGGGGTAGTGACAAGTGTGACTGGAGCTAGCGGGACCCTGATCGTCGACTGAGGACTAAGGGGAAAACCCAGAATAACTCGAATGAGGTTCTGGGGCTCAATTGCGGCCCTATATATAGGTTACAGCGCTATTTGTACGTATTGTGCCGTAATACTACATTAAGGTTCTTTAGGGCGAACGTGAGAACGAGAGGGTTACGCTACTGGCCAGGCGTGAGTCATGGGGAGTCAGTGCACAGGTTTGCGCAGCCCGGGCGCCAATGATACGAGATTGCACCATAGTGGCGTGCTGTGACGTAATGGGGCTGTGCAAAGAGGGGCTGGACCGCTTACTAAGGTAAACACAGCTTGGCGCTGCCATCGTGTGGCGTGTGAATGCTGTTAGTCAGCAGGGCCCTAGGGTGTATCGCTATCCCAGAACGGTGTGGAAAAGGGGAAAAGACAGGGGTGCAAATAGGGGCACGGATAGGGGCGCGAGCGAGGTCGTAACATAATTCTGATGTCTCAATCACGTCTTCCACTAGTATAGACTGCATCGTTTTTCCTTCTCCCACACATAGAGACATGGCGCCCCTAGTAGACTACCCATATCATCAAACCCAAAGGAACCACTTAGTAGGAAAAGAAGAATGAAGAAGACTGATGAAGAAAAACTGAGATGGAAATCTCGCAAACTCTAGTTATCTCTATATATATTTACATATGCTCATTCCATCCCACTCATTCATGATTCGCTTTTCTTAGATTCTGTTCTGGACCCCAGACCACACGAATCAGATTTCTTGGAATTGACACACACAAGACATGCTCAGATTGTTGTAATATGGCTACAAGATGGCGACCATCCGGCCCCTACTCTAATTTCCACAGTGCCTCCAGTGGCCTGTCCATCCCCTTAACGATCTTATCCACCTCCATCTCCAGTGTTTTGACTTCGGATTGGATGTTGCGGCACTGTTTCTGCGCATTGAGCAGCTCCGTGATTGCCAGATTGTGATCTGCTGTGGAGATCAGCTTATTGTGGGTGGGAATGGCAGCCTTCCTTGCAACGGGCGCCCGAGTCCGAGGGACGGGCCTGCTAGGGCCCTCCTCCTTGTCATCTTCATCTGTTAGTTCGATAACCTTCGGCTTTGCCTTCGTGGTGTGTGGCACACGGACTACAGTCCATGACCTACTGCATTTTGCCTTCGCGGATATACACTGATCACAGGCAACGCCGGCGTCTCCAACACATGGTAGATTCATCTGCTCGCATCATTTGCATGGGCCCACCTCCTTGGCCTTTGCCTTTCCAAAAACCTTTGCCGGTGGGCGCTCATCGTCACCTTCATCCTTGATGCGGGCATGTTGACAATGCCACTTGAGTCATTGTAATTCCGGACCTCTAACTATGCACTTTTCCACGACCTGGGAGAATCCCTGACAGCACACTCTGCAGTTCCGGCAGCTTGTCTACCACCGCACCCACTTCCATCGCCTCATCAGATCCCAGTGTACTCGAAGCCCTGACGACCAGCGCATGAGAACTGACTGGGGACAGTCAGTCGCAAAGGCCCCCGTGGATGTAGGGAACATTATTTCCCTACAGTTGTAGACAGGGAAATGGAGCCCATACACCCCCTCACCAGCAGCTCTGATGCACCACATCCCGAACCCCCAGCAAGTCCGAGCGTATCTACCTCAAGTCTGAGAAATCTGATGGTCTGGTAAGTCTGGTTGGAATTCCATGCATTAGCTAGACCTCTCCCTCTTGTTCTCTTATTCCACTTCATTTCATCTTTATTCCCTTCACCCTTGGACTTTCTACTCGTAGCTACACCATATACCACTAGAATAGGACTTTCCACTGTCAGGGATTTCACCTGATGGCATACTACAATATTCCGTGTTCCTAGACCCTGGTGACATATACACCAGGGTCCTTCCCTCATTTTCCTCCGCTCATTTCCTTTCCGGCAACTTAGATAGTTTAAATACTTAGTACCTAGTGAAGGAAAAGAGGGGGAGAAGCTTTTTGGCTCCCATTGTCCATTGTCCATTGTTACCATTACGAACACATCGTCTATCACACTCATTATCATCTCACACTACTCCCAAGTACCTAGCAAGGACACCACTACTCACCCTTTTCACTCATTACTAATTCCGGAACTCTGGAATTCTATTTACTTCACTTGGAATTGCTAGAGCACATCACTTAGCTGGGTAAGCAGTCTAGGAAACTCTTCTGACCACCTCCCCTCCTACAGAATCCCTTTGGGGCGAACCTATCGCCTCCCCACTTCTATTCTGCAGACCCAGACCTAGGTTCTACCTATACAGGTCACTGGGTTATTTAGTTCTTACAGCGGTTCTCTTGCCAACGACAGTACTCTTCGTCAAGGCGGCAGTGGGTCTTAGGTGAGGTCGGGTCGCGGTATGGACCCTCAAGGTCGTTTGGGTCGACAGATTCAGGTGGGGTTGACTCATGCTTTAGGGAGGGGGCAGGTGACAGTGGTAGTACTAATTCCTCCTCTTCTTCTTTTTTTACTTCTCTGTATTCCCCTACTAACCTCTGTTCTCGTTGTGTGGTGGCGGAGGCAGGGTTGAAGACTTGTGCAAATAGACAGGGGTGCTCCTTTACGAAGAGGTGAGCACTGGTGGCGAGGGTGGCAATATCAAGCGTGTACTCAGGACGTGGGACGCTAATCTGGGCAGGGTTCACTGGAGCAGGGGGCTGTCAGTAATGACAGCCAACAACCCTGCTAAGCTCACTGATATCGGGCTTCGGGGTGGCGACAGCGATGGTGAAGCAGAGAGGATTCAAGTTATAATGAAACAACCCTTAGGCAGGGCTGTGTAGCGAACTCGTAGAGGAGAGGTGAATGAGCTAATAGGGCCCAGGCGTTGACTGAGGACTAAGGGAAAAACCCAAGATAACTCGAATGAGGATCTTGGGGCTACATTGACAGCCTTTATATATGGTTACAGATTGTTTGTATGTATTGCTACTCTACTGCTATTCTGGGCACTTCAGGGCAGACGTGGGAGTGAGGGGCTTATGCTACTGGCTGGGGATGAGTCATGAGGGGTCACTGCACTGATTTATGCAGCCCAGACACCAGTGACGCAAGATGGCATTAGAATGGCATAATAATGATGTCATCAGGCTGTGCAAAGGGGCTGGACTGCTTACTAAGGTAATCACAGCTTGGCGCTGCCATCATGTGGCATGTGAATGCTGTTAGTAAGTGTAGTCCTGAAATGGATACCAGTGCTAGGATAGGAGGGAGCCATGAGTGGAAAAGATAGGGGCAAAAAGATAGGGGTGCGAGCAAGGTTGTAACAGAAGAAGGATGAGGCTTGGGAAGAGTTGGAGGGGTGAATCTTCCCTGATGCCAAGTTCTCATCAATGAAGTTATTGGTGGCCTTTCATTCATTGGGGGATAAGGGGTAGAGTTTGCCAATCTTCAGAACAAAGGAGTCAGTTATGTTGATAGCATGATTGTAGGGTTAAGGGGGAGGTACATGGTTGGTAGACTCCTTTTTGAAGATAAGGAGTAGGCAGGGGTGAAACAACCTTGGGCACTAAGTACCTTTGGTCATGTAGCAGAAAGTGTAGGAAAATGTAAAAGGTGGATCAAACTCCTAGTAAGCAGGTGCCTTATAAGGGAAGACCCAAGAAGAATCAATTGGAGTTCTGACAATTTACATGTGGGTTTATATACTACTAGCTACCTAGATTGAAATTCTGATTGAAAAGTGTAAGGGCAGGCCAGACTACTAAGTATGGAAATGCAAGACAAAAACTGGCCTGGTCTGTGCATGCAGGGCAGTGGTGAGGGGATATAGCTATTGGCATGGGATACAATGGTGAGTGATGGCACAATAGCAGTTGTTATGTGATTGGAGGAAAAAGGTATTTAAGAGAATTGTACAATATGTGAGAGTATCACCATTGGTGTGGAATTGGGGTGGCATAAGTATGGTGTGTGATGGTGCCATCTGCAGTTGCTGTTCCATCAGCTGCTTAGGTAAGAGGGGCTTTATGCTATCTTGGTCAGGTGCCCTCATGCTGTAAGCAATATGCTGTGGCATGGGGGGCAAGGGTGGATGTTACTGAGTCACAACTTGGGGGTGCAGGAGTCTGTAGCTAAAGAAGGGAGTGTAGGAAGGGAATGCTAAAGGGTGTAGTGGATGAGGATTGGGGTGTAACATGTCCCCCTCCTTAAGGCCCAGATTCCAGATGGGCAGAAGGGAAGAGGCAGCAGAGATCAAGGGAGGAGATGGAGTGAGGGGTGGCAGGGTGGGCACAGTGGAAGGTGGCAATGGCATTGGGGGTGTGAGCAAGGTGAGAGCAGGGTTCCCAGGTGCATTCAGAGGTGTCATAGCCCTTTCAGTGGACAAGGTACTGGAGTCTGTGGCCACAGAGATGGGAGTCAACAATGTAGTTGACCTCATATTTGCCATCAGTGTCAAAAGGTAGAATAACTGGAGTGGGCTGTGTGCTGGTGGGCTGGTTCAGGAGGGGCATCAGGTACAGTTTAATCCAAGAGACATTGACTACTGGGTGAATACAGAGGGAGGCCAGGAGGTTGAGGTGAGCTGCATTTGGTCTGACTGGTTGAGCAACAAAGAAGGGACCAAGCCACCAGTCTAACAATTTGGCAGGATGTGGGGTTTAGAGCTGTTTGGAGGAGAGCCACACTCTGTCGCCCAGCTGGTACTGAGGGGTGGTGAAGCAGTGAGGGTCAGTAGACTTGGTCATGTGCTCCTGGGCCTGGCAGAGTCAGGCATGGGTGTCTTTGAGATGTGTGGTGTACTAGTTGGCAAGGTTGTCAGCAGTGGGGGAGGGTGTCACCATTAGTTTGACCCTGAAGACTGGGGTATAAGTATGGGTGAGGTTAAACAGTGACTTGCCTGTAGTGGAGGACACCCAATTGTTGATGGTGAACTGGGTGAGGGGTAATCATTCAGCCCATTCAGTTGGGTGGTCAGTGCTATAAAGGCAGAGGTACTGGCTGACTTCTCTATTCATCCACTCAGTCTGCCTGTTGGTCTGCAGGTGGTATGCTGTGAACAGATGCTGCTCAATCTTCAGCTGCCAGCAAAGGTCCATCATAAGTTTGGAGGCAAACTGTAGTCTGTGGTTAGAGATAATGCTGTGGGAAAGGCCATGGTGCTTCCAGATGTGGTGTAGGTAAATTCCAGTGAGGTCTACTGAGGTGCAGGTAATGTCGCAAGGCACTAGCTTGACTGCCTTGGAGAATTGGTCAATGACTGTGAGGATTGCTGTATAGGAGTTGGACTCTGGGAGTTTGGTGATGAAGTCAATGGAGATGTCCTGCCAGGGCCCATCAGGGATTGGCAATGGTAGCAGCTTACTGGCAGGGGGCTGGTTTCTGGGCTTGACTTGTGCACAGCAAGTGCAGTGTTTGACATACTCCTGGGCATCCTTGGCCATGCTTGGCCAGTCATAGTGGCATTTCAGGTTCTCTAGCATTTTCTCTACTCCAGGATGGCCCACAAGGGGTGCATCATGATGCAACAACAGAACTTGAAGTTGGCAGGCTGGAGGAACAAACACTTTTCCCTGTTTCATATAACATCCATTGGAGATGGTGTACCCCAATGCCTCCAAGCAAGCTTGAACAGGCACTGGGAGCTTGATAGTTTCATGGGAAATGGGGTTTGTTAGGATATTGCTGCTATAATGCAAGATAATTGGTGTCAAAGTGTTCTTTGTTTCCCTTACTCTGATTGCTTTGGGCAGGACAACCATAATCTGCTGGTTGTCATTCTCGTTACTGACTGCTAAGTCCTCCCTTCAGCTGAGGGCATCTGCCTTGCCCATTATTGAGCTGGGCTTGTGGAACCACTTGAAGTTGAACCTTGACAGATACTGGGCCCATCATGCTTGTCAGCGATTGAGATTCTATTGGGTCATGAACCAGGTCAGATTCTGATGATCATTCCAAATCTGAAACTCATGGGTGGTTCCTTCCAGGTAGTGTCTCCAAGTTTCAAGCACCTTGATGACACTGAGCATTTCTTTATCTGCAATGGGGTAGTTGCACTCTTCTGGCATCATGGCATGAGAGAAGTATGTGACCAGGTGCCACTTGTCTTCCTTTTCTACTAGGAGAACTGCTCTGGTGACAAAAAATGAGGCATCACTTTCAAGCTGGTAGCACCTATCATTGTCAGGGTATGTGAGCACCAGGGCAGTTGTGAATGCCTCTTTGAGCCCTTGGAATGCCACCTTGTGGGCCTCTGTCTAGCAGAAGGGCTCCTCTTTCCTGGTAAGGTTGTGTAGCAGCCATGCTATCTTGGCAAAGTCCTGGATGAATCACCTGTAGAAGTTGGCCATGCCAAGGAAGGACTGAACTCCTCTGACATCCTTTGGCCTGGGCCAGTCCATGATTGCCTTTACCTTGGTGCCATCCATGCTTACTCCATTTATCCCAACTATCATTTCAAGGAACTCTACTTTTGTTACTGAGAACACACATTTGGATGGTTTGATGAACAGATCATTTTCTTTGAGCCACCAGAGTACTTCCTTTACTACCTTTTGATGCTCTTCCTTGTTGTCAGTGGGGGTGAAGATTATCAGGTTGTCAATGTATACCAAAATGTTGGTGGACATGTCTGTGAAGATTTTGTTCATCATGGTCTGAAACATAGCAGGGGAGTTGCAGAGCCTGAAGAACATGATGAGGGGCTTGAAGAATCTGCAATGACATGTGAACATGGCCTTCCATTCATCTCCATCCTGGATACACATGTTGTTGTATCCCCATTGGAGATCCATCTTTGTGAAGAGGTGGGCTGTTTTGAGCTGGTCAACTAACTGGGAGATCAGTGGGAGTGGGTAGTTATTGTGGATGGTATGCTCATTGAGGTAGTGGTAGTCTTGTACCATGTGCTTCTTCCTGTCTTTCTTGGGTACAAAGAAGACTGGCACCATCTATTCAGACTTAGATGGACAGATATACCCTTTTTTTAGCTGGTTATTGATGAAGTCATTGACTTCTCTCTGCTCTTGGAGGCTCAAGGGGATATTATGGCCTTTTCTCAGCTTGAAGGAGTCCTTGAGCTCAATGGCATGATCCCAGGGTTTGCATACAGGCATACACTCAGACTCCTTTTGCTCAAACACCCGAAGGTAGGGGTGGTACTCCTTTGGTACTAGGTCTTGGGCTGATGGCTCTGCAGCTGCCATGCTGTGGAGTTCCTTTATCTCTATTGCTGCTTCTTTCTCCTGTTCTTTAGCTAAGCAAACTACCTGTGAAACTCCTTTCTAGTTGCATAGCTCCAGGCACTCTGGAAGCTCAACTGTTTCTTTCTTCCAATCAATCTTTGGGTTATGCTGCACTAGCCATGGGTACCTGAGGATGAAGTCCTTGCTTCCTAGGTCCATTACTTCAACCTTTGTCTTTTCTACATGTCCCTGGTACTCTAGGAGGACTGTGGCTGTATGGATTATGGGTCCAGCTTTGTTTGGGGTTCCATCTGCATTGTAGACAAATATGGGAGTGTCAAGGGGTTCAAGAGGGATACAGTGCTGTTGGGTGAAGTCTGCTGTAGAGACCAGCCTGTCTCTGTAGGCATAAGACCCCTTCTGTCACAGTTATACTGCCCCCTACCATCTTATCACCTTCCCCACCATGTCCTCACTACTCCATCCATACTCACTGCAGTCCACAGCACAGTCTGGGTCAATGAGGCCTTGGACTATATCAGACTACTGTGGTCTCTCCTTCCACCCTCATATATTTCCCTTTATCTTATCCATTGATCACTTTACCCCTTTATTCACACCTGCCATCCTTCCTTGCAACATGCCATTTGCAGACAGTGGGGACTTTATTTTCCTTTCAAGCCTACTTAGACCAGGCCCAATCACATGTGATGGACTCAGTATAGATGTCACACCATCTACAGGGTGGTTCTCTTTTTTTTCTGATTTATCTTGACAGTTTGATATAGTATTTCAATACCCGTATTTAGTCTTGTGCTGTCAGTGTTACGATCACACCGTACTCGATGCTATGCACAGGCCCGCAGTACTCTTTTTCCTTTCTTTGGCCCTTAGCTCAGTCACTCACACTTCCTCGCTACCATTCCAACACTCCCATGACACTCCTACAATGCCCTACGACATAGTGCTCCTCGCCCCTCCTCGCCCTATAAGTCGCCACTCGCCTTCGCCTCTACTACGGCTCCCTGCACGTGACCCACAGTCTCACAGTCACCTGGCGATATATGATCTATCAGCGATGCCTTGCGGCACAGTCCCGCCACCAGTCACATGACCCCGCACATGATACGATCCAGACCCCTGCACAGCCACTCGGCACAGCCCTCTCCACAGATAGGCACAGCCTCCTTAACAATGGCAGACAACCGCACTCGTAGACGATGCCACCCCTGAGACATTAGAGACCCCAGACTTCTCTACAGTTGCCCGGCATAGACCGCAGATGCACACGCTCACCACTATATGGCTCCCTCTCCACGGATAGGCTCACCCAATGGCTCTCACCCACGGACTCGCCCATGGTATGTCACCACATCGCAAACCCTTAGCCCTGACACCGCCTTCGGCTCCCCATACCCCCCAGTCCTGCTCTGCAGTCCCGCATCACACCATATCGCGCCACAGACACGCAATCACTCGCCATCACATCGCCCTCGTACCCCGGCCTATAGTGATACTCGCGCATAAAGACTGGCATGACTCATATGGACTCATGACCAATAGCCATTTGCCCGCACCACAGCCTACGCCTTATGCCGTACAGCCCCACATAGCCATGCACCGCCTCACACTGCCCCGAGCATAGCCCCGCTCGCATGGACCAAGACATTCCCTTGACCCACAAAGACCCATAGACTCTGCAGACCATATACGGTAACTAAGCTGGCCCTTAACAGACCAAATGTAGTAATAGTGTACAAATACATACAAACCCTGTAACAGTATATAAACCCCAGCCGCTATCCCTCAAGACCCCAGCTTATCATTAATGGGTAGTGGCTACTACAGCTACTAGACCGAAACCCACAATGCCGCTGCACCACTAGGGTCTTGGAGGCTATCGACTGGGCTGCTGTATAAATGCCTATTGCCTTCCCCGCTTCTATTGTACGATTAGAGCAAGACCAATGACAGCAGGCTCCCCTTGACGACATGTTACAACTCTCTCCCTCGCTACCGGCATTCGCCACTACTAGCCCTAGGCTTGACAGCTCCAGCTCGAGTTGTTTCAGTCAGTTAGTGTTACCTAGACATCATTAGAGTCCAAGCATACTCAGACTATAATGCTGTTGTATAGGATGGGAATGACAGCTCCCTTTTGGCTCATGAATCACCATCACCATCACTGACACCATTTTCAACTTCTCTAAATGACCTCAGTGAACCATTCACTGAAATGACCTCAGGCACAAAGGCAAGGAGGCGTCGAGTGGAACGAGCAAGATGATGTCCTGGGTGTGAGGCACAAGGGGACGAGTAGCAAAGTGAAGCGAAACAGAAGGTGGATCAAACTCCTTATAAGCGGGTGCCTTGTAAGGGAAGACCCAAGTGGTATTGGTACACTAATGTACAGGTAATGAATGTGTAAGTAGTTGGTACTAGAGACTGTGGTGTGTAGCGAATGTGGTACAAATGAATGTGGGTGCTGAT
>JBBPTI010000364.1:0-15378 GCA_038093995.1 Tylopilus aff. callainus | reverse complement strand
TACGCCGTACAGCCCCGCATAGCCGCGCACAGCCCCGCACTGCCTAGAGCATAGCCCCGCTCGCACGAACCAAGACATCCCCTTGACCTACAGAGACCCACGGACTCCGCAGACCATATACGGTAACTAAGCCGGCCCTTGACGGACCATATGTAGTAATAGTATACAAACAGATACAAACCCTGTAACAGTATATAAACCCTAGCCGCTATCCCTCAGGACCCCAGCTTATCATTGATGGGTAGTGGCTACTACAGCTACTGGACCTAGACCCACAATGCCGCTGCTCCACTAGGGTCTTGAAGGCTATCGACTAGGCTGATGTGTAAACGCCTATTACCTTCCCCGCTCATATAGTACGACCAGTAAGACCTAAGACAGCAAGGCTCCCCTTGACGACACGTTGCAACTCTCACCATCGCCATCGGCATTCGCCACTACTAGCCCTAGGCTTGACAGCTCAGGCTCGAGTTGTTTCAATGATCTCCTGACCAACCATCACCAAAACATCCTCCCCCATGTCTTTCAACCACTACTTCTTGTGCAGCACTGCAATCTCCTCTACCTCACTATCATCTGTCACTGGCCACTTCCTCTGCTTCACCAGCTTCTTGTCCCCTGGCCATATACACCACACTTTCCAGTTGTAGCACTCCTGGCAGGCCATAGTCATCTTTGAGCCCTTGTGGAGCATGCACTCCACCCCCTTCTTCACACACCAGTCATAGTTGGGCAATGCCCACTGCTTACCCTTTCCCTTCATTGTGCTTTGCTCCACACAAACCTCCATAGCCTATTTTCGTCAGCTCCAGCCAATATGTTTTCAAGGTTGTACTTACCTGTAACTTGGCCATCTCTTTGGCCTCCTTGTGATGTGCCTCCTCCTCTGCAATTCTCTGCCACTCCTCCTCTGTGGCCTTCTCCCATGCCTCCTCCTCTGCCTTGCACCTTGCTGCCTCCTTCTTCACCAAACAACAGTGCTTGTGCTCCATCATTTTCGCTGTGAGTCACTCATTGTTGTCATGGTCGCTCTCCTCAAGCTCTTCATTGTGCCAGTTGCAGATATTGGTGATATTGTTTGCAGACATGGTAGGCATAGTGGTCTAAGGGACAAGACATCTGTCTCAATGGGTTTTATATCCCAGGATTGGATAATCAACAAACTTTTGAACCCTGACTTTTCAAGCTCTGTATTGTCCACATTTACAGTCTTCAGAGATTCAGGCCTAAGAGGGGGATACTGAAACAACTCAAGCCTGAGCTGTCAAGCCTAGGGCTAGTAGTGGCGGATACCGGCATGCGAATGGTGAGAGTTGCTGCGCGTCTTCAAGGGGAGCCTTGAGCAGCCTAGTCGATAGCCTTCAAGACCCTAATGGTACAGCGTCATCATGGGTCTAGGTCTGGTGGCTTGTGAGGCCACTACCCATCAATGATAAGCTGGGGTCTTGAGGGATAGCAGCTGGGGTTTATATACTGTTACAGGATTCGTATCTATTTGTACACTATTACTACATATGGTCCATCAAGGGCCGGCTTAGTTACCGTGTATGGTTTGCGGAGTTTGTGGGTCTCTGTGGGTCAATGGAATGTCTGGTCTGTGCGAGCGGGGCTATGCTCAGGGCAGTGCAGGGCAGTGCGTGGCTATGCACGGCTGTACGGCATAAGGCGTAGGCTGTGGTGAGGGCGAATGGCTATTGGTCATGAGTCCGTCTGAGTCATGCCGGTGTCTGTGCGCGGGTATCGCTATAGGCCGAGGTATGAGGGCAATGTAATGGCGAGCGATTATGTGACTGTGGCGCGATATGGTGTGATGTGGGACTGCGGAGCGGGGCCGGGATACGCGGAATGCCGGGGGCGCTGTTAGGGCTAAGGGTAGCGTCATGGTGGCGTACCATGGGGCAAATCCGAAGGGCGAGAGCCATTGAACGGGAGCCTATCTGTGGGTGCGAACCGTGTAGCAGGGAGCATTATGCGTATGTGCGTGCGCTGGACGACTGCAAGGGAGTCCGGGGTCTTTATGCTGAGGGGCCACCTTATCTACGAGTGCTGGGGTCTACTGTCTAAGGGGTCAAGCCTATCCGAGGCACGAGGGCTGTGCCAAGTGGCTGTGCATAGGTCTAGATCGTATCATGTGTGGGGTCATGTGACTGGTGCGGGGCTGTGCCGCAAGGCATCGCTGATAGATTAGATATCGTCAGGTGACCGTGGGACTAAGGTCACGTGCAGGGAGCAGTGGTAGGGGTAAAGGCGAGTGGCGGCTTATAGGGTGACGAGGGGCGAGGAGCACTATGTTGTAGGGCATCGTAGGGTGTTGGAATGACTAGCGAGGGAGTGTGAGCGACTGAGCTATGGGCCAAAGAAAGGAAAAAGTGTATCGCGGGCCCATGCGTAGCATCGAGTACGGCGTGATCGTAACAGATACTGTCATATCCCACAAATTCACTAAGTCTATCTCCATATTTCTGGTCTCTTGTCCATTGATCTCTGAACTTACTTCCTTATTTATACTACCTTGTCTATTCAGACCTTGACTTATTCCATCTCACATTTCATTGTTAATAAGCTTTCGCTTAGTCTTTAGAGTTCAGCCTGTGCTTTGCACAGCTCCAGTACTTGCACTCCTAGTGCACTGCTCCAGATCTCAATTTACTATACCTCTGTCTTACTCATCTACATTCTCTGTATATAAGCTCATAGATACTCTGTCTGAACCTCAGTTCAAATATCAATTTAGTTCTCTCCTCTCAAGTCTGACAGCTCAACCTCTGCCCTCTCTCTTCCTCTTGCCAACAAGGCTAGGAGCTCAGCAAGGACATGACACATAAGTCCTGCATCAAAGCCTCACTCCTCCAATCTCTGCTCCAACCTCTGCCATACCTTCAGTACACCTCCATGTATTCACATGCAACCTTCATCCCCTCTAACCATCTTCACTGCTCAGACTTGAGCCAGAGGAGACACAAAACTTAACAATGGTGTAAACCACTCTATTATAAATAGGATTGACTCAAAATGCTACCCTGATGTGCTCAGACCCACTTGGTGGTCATTCCCACCTCATAACCTATCCTACCATATACTATATATTTTGATTTATTGAAATTCAAAAGGCTACAAACATGATTCAGGTCACCAAAATATGCCAGAATGTTAGAAATAAGTCTATTAGTTCTTAATCCATTCATTTTTAGTTGTAGGAAGCATGTACAAAGCCTGTGACAAACATAAACTATTCTTATATTATGGAAAAAACAGACTAGCTGTTGGTACTAGCCACAAATAGTGTATTATTTGGCCATGTATAATTTAATTTGAATATATCCTAAATATAGTACTTGCTTCCAGTTCTTTACTATGTAGTTTTTATTGTTAAAACAACATTTAACCTCTTATTTATATAATGCTAGATTATATGAGAATAGTTCATAATTGTCACAGGCTTCATACATGCTTCCTACAACTAAAAATGAATGGATTGAGAACTAATGGACTTATTTCTAATATTCTGGCATATTTTGGTGACATGGATCATGTCTGTAGCCTTTTGAATTTCAATAAATTAAAATATATAGTATATAGTGTTACAATCATGGTGTCCAGCTACACTTGCCACACCCTAGACCAGCCATATTACCCACACCCCAACCTACAAAGACCAAGCCTAACCCATACTCCACTCACATCCTATCACACAGGCTTGGTAACCATCTTGTGACTAAACCAAGGCCACCATGATAGAGCATACACCACTGGAGGCCTGCTATGGCCTACAACAACCAGGAGCACCCCACACAAGGAAAGACTACACTTTCTTTCTAGTCAACAGGTTCCTGTGCCCCAACACTGTTACACTCATGGCTATGCTGTAAAGTAATTAGAACGTTTGGGAGCAGACTAGGGGTGAAACCTGCTAGTCCTGGTCGTCCTGGGTATAAGGGGAAGTGATTATGTTCACCCCTAAAGGGACTCTGGTAAAGGGGAACAGAGAGACGAAGTTGGGAATCACTTAATGGAGGTCTGAGAAGTGAACCAGTTAGTTTGGGGTGCATTAGTCTGGTAGTCTGGACTTTAGGCCATTGAGATGTGTGTAAAAGTGGTAGAGAATGGTGGAGACGATGACGATGAGTAGTAGAATGGTAGTGGTGATTGGTAGATGGTAGATAGTAGATGGTGATGGTGTAAGTGGAAGGTTGCTGAATTTTCCTCAGGTGAAACATGTTTTTTTATAGTCCGGGCATACCCTAGACTTTTGCTAATGACAGGAAAATGGCTAAATGACAGTGTATAAGGCTGTTATGTAAGTAAGAACAGAAAAGGAAATAGTAAAGTAAAAACTGGTGTGTCTGAGTAAAGTCCAGTAGTTCTGGACTAATTGGTGCATTGGACTAGGAATGGATTTATAAGAATTGCGAGTCCAGAGTCAAAGTAAGTAATCAGGGTCATAGTAAGAGGGACCATGGAATATAGAAAAAGAAGCAGATATCACCATAGAGAGTCCTGACTCTCTACAATGCTATGTTCCATTCTTTCCTACATTCCTTACTTTAGGCACTTGTACTCACACCACCTCACCATGACTCAGCCACACCCAGGATCTATTCGCACGCCAGCTATTGGGTATCTGCAGCATTCTGGGCACCAGACCACAGTAGAGTAAAGACCCAATTACCCAGATACTCATGCCACCACAGCACTTAGGAATCCACAGCCAGGATAGTGCCATATCATGCCATCCACAGCATCCAGCTGGGCAGCCAATAGCACTAAGAGCACATATTGTATGATTCTGCCTTTTCACTTATGGGCCAATGGTGAATAGCTCACTATCATGCAATAGCATGCCACTCTTTCTCATACCAATAGTGATTAACCTGCACTTATGCCATAGCTCACCATTCTTTTCCACTCCAGTAGCATTATCTCCTCTGTACTGCCTCCCTCGCATGGACCAGGGTAGTTTCTGTCTCACACCTCCATATTTAGTATTCTTGCCTGCCCTTACTTACTTTAGGCTCCGCTTGAATTCCTTTTGTACTAGTATATAAGATTGCCTGTATTATATCAGAGCCCCAATCAATTCTTCTTGGATCTTTCCTCACAAGGCACCCACTTTACTAGGAGATTGGTCCACCATTCCATTTTGCTTCACTTCACTACACTTCCACTCCATGCCTTCTAGTACCTTGCACCTGAGGTCATTTCATTAAGAATTGATTCCTCTCTTTGCTGCTGTTGCTCTTTGACTGCCCTGAAGGCCCCTCTACATCATTTTCATTAGTGAGCATAGCAGTACCAGCATTCCCTTACTGACATTGAAGGACACTAGTGAATGCTATATATACCAAGTTGGCCCCTGCTGTTGTTGTTGGCAGCTCAACAGGTGGACAGCATCTAGTAGTTGCCCCTTGCCCCATTCACCCTGTAAACCTTCACTTACTCACCACCATCACCTCTTGCCTCGAGGATGACACCACTGCTGCTGCTGAGAGAGAGCAGCAAGAGTTGTGGGAAGAGATTGACCAGTTGATTGCAGAGCAAGCTGCAAGGATCAGGGTAGCAGATATGCCTGATTTAGTCTATCCCCTATTTCCAGTCGCTGACATTGATCCAAATGACTTCATCATTCCAACACCCCCCATCCCATCTCCATCTACCCTTTGCTGGCTCATCGCTGAAGCCAAAGAACAAACCTGCTGCTATGAGGAGTATGCAGCCTGCATAGAAGCCCAGCTTGCCGCTCCCCTATTCCCTTCCCCAGATTACCACGCCTGCTATAGGCTGGATCACCTTCACCACTCCTACTATTTTCCAACATACTACTTGCACCCGAAACAGTCCAGGACATCTGGTATTGTACTGGTGTGCTCTCAGCACAAACCTAGCCACCTCTGCCCAAGAAATCTTCTTTGGTAGCCTAGCAAGTTTCTCTAATTCTTCTTTTCATACTTACTTGTATTTCCCTTCTGCTTTTTTTAGTCTTAGCTTTCTTCTCCAAGGATGTTCCAGCTTTTCTTTTGGTACTTCCTTTTAGCCTCCTGTTTTATTTCTTTCTTGTTACTTGTATTCTGCACTTACCACCTTCTCACCCACACTCAATACAACCATAACACCTTCCTCATCTCCTTACAGTTACCTTCAGGAGAGTACTCCCTCATTTTCACTACCCCTACTGGCACACGAGGCCATAACTTCTGCTACAAAAGTACACCCACTGACTGGGCTGAGTCAGCAGCTCAGGACTGGTAGTTATTCACAGCATCAGCATTTGAATTAAAGTTCCCAGTTTCAGCTATAGGGGGAATACTTAGCAAGCTGAGAGAATACCTGACATATCCTGAAGGAAGGGTAATCAGGATCCTGAACAGGCCAAGACCTGGAGACTATCAAGATCAGAAGACCATAGTCTGCTTGAGACCTCTAGCACCATTGCCATTTGAAAGGCCCAGCCACAGCTGATATAAGAAGCACAAGCTGCCCATTATAAAGAAAGAAGTCCATTTCCAGTATGTTGCAGGTACTCCTCAATACCATTGCTGATCCCACTATTCCTCTACTGAACAAACTTGCTGCTATTGTGGCTGAATTCACCACTGTCACCACTCAGAATATCCAACTCACACAATTGCTGCATGTGTTCAACAATGAGATTATCCATCTCAAGCAGCTAGTGACAGTAGGACAAGGAACAGTAGCCACTCTCCAGGGCCAGATTGCTGCAGTGGACCCTCCAGGTACTTCAAAGAAGGTTGAACTCTTTGCTGACTCCAGTGAATACAATGGCTCTATTGCCAAATTTGAAGAATGGTGGGCCAAAATGAAAGCCTGGCTCCACATCAATGCCTATGTTGCCCCTGCTGGAAGTTATGAAGCAGTTGTGGCGGTCCTCTCCTGGCTTAAAGAGCCTAAAGCAGGCCCCTTTACCTAGACCCACCTTGCTTGTGGAAATGCCTATCTATGGAAAGACTGCAAAGATGAGATACAGGGTCTCTTCCATGCCATGAATCAAAAAGATTGGGCCTGCAAGCAACTGGAGGAGTTCAAGCAGCAGAGCATGCACATAGATAACTACCTAGTCTGGTGGGAAGCCCTGTATCAATAGGCACAAATTGATGACACCCATGCTGTACAGCTTCTGGAACAGAATACAGCCTGGCACATTATTCTACAGATCTTCAAAGAAGGAAAATGCCAAGACAAACTGGTGGTCTACATGGACCATATCAGGAAGACCAGATGTGCAATGAAAGCACTTGGCTTCATAAGAGGGTATGAAAGGAAGGCCCCTGCAAGGATTAGCAGCTGAGGGTTAGCGCAGGAGAACCTTGAAGAAGACATATATGCCCTCTTCAGCAGTGATGCTCAAGCAAGATGCTTCAACTGCAAAGAGACTGGCCACTGAATCCAAGAATGCCAGAAGCCCAAGATCAACCAATGCCCAGCCTATAAGTTTGTTCATGGTGGGCACAGCGCTTACTGTTCCAAAAGGAAGACACTGCAGAGGATCCCACTAGCAGAAGATGAAGAACCCACTGGACTGGAAGCCCCAGTAAGGATAGCAGAACTTGCCAAAGAGATTCACAGAAGGAACAACCTGGAGTGAGGGTTGGATTTTCCCATTGAAGGATCCCAGATGAAGGGAAAAGGCAGGGCCTGAAGAACATGTCAGGTGTTCAACAGGCCAGTAATGTTTCCAAGCATACCCCCATCACTCATATAATCATATCTAAAGACCGAGAATGGTGTATTCCCCTCAGATTGCCCAGTCAAGAGGAGTCTGCTTTGCAGCTTGGTGGCAACAATGAACCCAATGCCATGCTTAATTCCTCTAACAAGTATATGCCCCCTCACATGCACAAACAAACCCCAACTCCCCTGCAGATATGCATTCTAGGGCAGCAGAAGAAGAAGGAGATTCTGATGCAGGTACAGATAAAAACACAGACTGGCAACTTCATTCCGGCGTCTGCCCTACTCGATAGCAGAGCCCAATCCTCATTCATCCACTGAGAGTATGTCCACCAGAACTGAATACCTACTGAAGAACTACCATAGCTCATATTCATTTACAATGTCGATGGGACCCCAAACAAAGCTGGGCCCATAACCCAAGCAGCCACTATCCTATTGGAATACCAGGGTCATGTGGAAAAGACCCAGGTGGAAGTCACAGACCTAGGGAGTAAGGATCTCATCCTCAGGTATACCTGGCTAAAAGAACACAACCCCCGAGTTGATTAGAAGACCAGCACAGTCACACTTCCCAAGTGCCTGGAGTTATGCAACTATCCTAGAGTGTCGCAGGTGATTTGTAGGGCAGAGGAGCAGGAGATCCAGGTTGCCAAGGAGCAAAGGTGCATTGAACAAAAGCAAGAAGGAAAAGCTCCTCGCAAGTTAGTACCCCTGGTGTACCACTGCTATCTCAAGACCTTCAAGCAGAAGGAATTGGAGTGAATGCCAATATGAAAGTCATGGGACCACACCATAGAACTCAAGAACTCCTTCACACCAAGGAAGGGACGAAATATCCCCCTCAGCCCCCAGGAACAGAAGGAAGTAGATGACTTCATCAACAAGCAGTTGGCCAAAGGGTATATCCAGTCTTTGAAGTTCAAACAAATCTCTCCAGTGTTCTTCATGCCTAAGAAGGATGGAAGAAAACGCATGGTGCAGGATTATTGGTATCTCAACAAGCATACAGTCCACAACAACTACCCCCTGCCCCTTATTGCTCAGCTCATGGACTGCCTGCACACTGCCCATCTGTTCACCAAGATGGATCTATGGTGGGGGTATAACAATGTCCGGATCAAGGAAGGAGATGAATGGAAGGCTGCCTTTACTTGCCATTGCAGGGCCTTTGAACCCCTGGTCATGTTCTTCAGTCTCTGCAACTCCCTGGCAACCTTCCAGACCATGATGAATGATATCTTTGCCAACATGTCCAAAAATGTCATGGTATACATTGACGATCTTCTCATCTTTACCCCAACCAATGATTGGAAGGCACATGAGACCATCATCCTAGAAGTCCTCCAGAGATTGGAAGAAAACAACCTCTTTGTCAAGCCTGAAAAGTGCATTTTCGGAGTACAGGAGTTAGAGTTCCTAGGAATGATTGTCAGGGTAAACAGAGTAAGCATGGATCCTGGCAAAGTAACCACCATAAAGGAATGGCCAGTTCTGAGTAATGTGTGGGGAGTAAGGGCCTTTCTAGATATAGCCAACTTCTACCACCACTTTATCCAGGACTTCATCCATATCGCACGGCCACTGCATGATCTGACCAAAAAGGATGAGCCATTCTGCTGGACCAAGGTGAGGCAAGGGGCCTTTGATCACCTCAAGGAAGCCTTTACAACAGCCCTGGTCCTCACCTACCCAGATCATAATAAGAAGTATCAGCTTGAATACAATGCCTCATTCTATGCAACTGGCAGAGTACTCCTGGTGGAAGAAGATGAGAAGTGGCATCCTGTGGCCTATGCCTCACATGCAATGACACTAGAGGAATGAAACTACCCCATTGCCAACAAGGAGATGCTAAGTGTGATCTGAGGATTGGTGGATTGGTGGCATTATCTGAAAGGGGCTGCCCAACAGTTCGAGGTTTGGAACAATCACCAAAACCTAACATGGTTTATGACCTGGCAGAATCTCAATTGGAGACAGGCCTGCTGGGCCCAGTACCTCTCCCACTTCAACTTCAAGTGGTGCCATAAGCCTGGTTCAACCATGGGCAAAGCCAACAACCTTTTGCAGAGAGAAGATCTAGCGGTCAGAGATTTTGAGGACAACCATAATGTAGTGGTGATACCCCCAGAGCAGATCCAGGTATGCCAGACTAAGAAGAAGACCAAATGGGATAATGAGGAAGGGGCTGCAACTGAGGAAGCAACTGTGCTACATCATTCCAGGGATTGCCTCACCAATCAGATCTCCCATGAAACCATAAAACTCCCCCAATAGGTGCAGAAGCAACTGGTGAGCCAAGGGTACCACATCAAGGATGGATGTCAGATGAGGGAAGGAAGGGTATACATTCCTCTGGCCTGTTAACCGGAGGTACTCAGGCTACACCATGATGCCCCCATTGCAGAACACCCCGGAGCAGCCCAGACTATCAAACTGCTCTGCTGGCATTACGATTGGGCCTCCCTATCAACAGATGCCATGGACTATGTGAAAAGATGCACCAGGTGCACCTAGACCAAACCCTTTAACAAGCCACCTGCAGGACAGCTCCAACCCTTGCTGGTGCCTTCTGGGCCCTGGCAAGACATATCTGTGGACTTCATCACCAGGCTCCCCCTGTCAAACTCATACACTGCCATCTTGACAGTTGTTGATCACTTCTCCAAGGCTGTGGAGCTAGTCCCATGCGATTTCACCTGCACCTCCCTCGACCTTGCCTTCATCTACCTGCACCACGTATGGAAGCACCATGGACTCCCAAAGTCCATCGTCTCCAACTGAGGTCCTTAGTTTGCATCCCACCTCATAACTGATCTTTGCTGGCAACTGCAGATCACCCAATGCCTCTCCACTGCCTACCATCCACAGACTGATGGGCAGACCAAGTGCATGAATCAGGAAGTGGGTCAGTATCTCTGCACCTACTGTGCAGACCACCCCGATTCCTGAAGTGATTGGCTCCCTCTTGCCCAATTCACTACTAATACCCATACTTCCTCCGCCACCAGTAAATCCCCTTTTCAGCTGACCCAGTCCTACTTCCCAGTCCTTAGTATTGAACCCATGGTTATCCAGTCCCCCACTGCCAACAACTTGGCCAACCAATATGCAGACCATCTGGCTGAAGCCCGGAATTGCCTTTGTACCTCGCAGGACACAATAAAGTGAGCAGCTGCTGGTAAGCATTCTCTGGCCCCCTCCTACTCCATCAGGGATAAGGTTTGGCTCTTCACCAAGCATCTTTCCCTCCCAGGTTCCCTGAAACTGATCAATTGCTGGATTGGACCCTTCTCAGTTATTGGCCTGGTCAGTCCCAATGCTGTCTGCCTTGAGCTTCCCCCATCCTACTGCATCCATCTGGTACTCAACATCTTCCGGGTGAAACCCTTCCTAGCCCCGCTTTCCAGTCAGCACCCTCCTCTCCCCAATCCCTCTTCCCTGGCTGCTGATCCCACTACTCTTGAATATGAAGTCAAGTACATCATGGACTCCCAGCTCTTGGGCCAGGGTCTCCAGTACCTTGTTCATTGGAAGGGCTATGATATCTCCAAGTGTATGTGGAAACCCTGCTCTAATCTCGCCAACTTCCCAGATGCCCTTGCTGCCTTCCAACGTGCCCATCCCTCTGCCCCTCAACCCATCTCCAGCTCCACCATTTGTGCTATTTTCTCTCCTGCCCATCTGGAATCTGGGCCTTGAGGAGGGGGACATGTTACGCTCACAGCTATGCTACATCCCATTCTTTCCTACATTCCTTACTTTAGGCACTTGTACTCACACCACCTTGCTGTAACTTGGCCACACCCAGGATCCATTCGCATGCCAGCTATTGGGTATCTGCAGCATTCCAGGCACCAGACCATGGTAGAGTAAAGACCCAATTACCCGAATACTCATGCCACCATAGCACTTAGGAATCCACAGCCAGGATAGTGCCATATCATGCCATCCACAGCATCCAGCTGGGCAGCCAATAGTGCTAAGAGCGCACATTGTACGATTCTGCCTTTTCACTTATGGGCCAATGGTGAATAGCTCGCTATCATGCAATAGCATGCCACTCTTTCTCATACCAATAGTGATTAACCTGCACTTATGCCATAGCTCACCATTCTTTCCCACTCCAGTAGCATTATCTCCTCTGTACCACCTTCCTCACACAGACCAGGGCAGTTTCCATCTTGCACCTCCATATTTAGTATTCTTGCCTGCCCTTACTTACTTTAGGCTCCACTTGAATTCCTTTTGTACTAGTATATAAGACTGCTTGTATTATATCAGAGCCCCAATCAATTCTTCTTGGATCTTCCCTCACAAGGCACCCACTTTACTAGGAGATTGGTCCACCATTCCATTTTGCTTCACTTCACTACACTTCCACTCCATGCCTCCTAGTGCCTTGCACCCAAGGTTGTTTCAAGCACCATGACTCAGTAACATCTGCCCTCATTCTCACACCACAACAGCACACATTTATAGCATAAGGGCACCTGATCAAGGTAGAGCCAAGCCCTTTTACCTAAGCAGCTTACACCATGGCAACTATGGATGGTGCCATTGCTCACCATACTTGCAAACTCCAATCTCACACCAATAGTGTTATATGCACATATTATATGATTTCATATTCCTCCAATTGCAGAACTCCCACCATCATGCCATCACTCACCACCTGCTCTCATGCCAATAGCAATACTCCTGCAAATGGCACCACTTTCCCTGTGAATATCAAGCCAATCGTGATAAGCCCACAGCAGTGCCCTGCATGCATGGACCAAGTACCCAGTAAGGAAGATAGGACTTATAAGGAAAGAAAGCCGGCCCTAAGTATATTCAGGCTCCACTTGAATAGTAGTATATAAACCCCCTCATCACAGCCTTAGACCCCAGTTGTTCATTGATGGTCCTTAGTCTCTTACACCCATGAGCTAACAACTACGGAATCTCTACAGCTAGCAATGGGAGTACATTAGTGTACCTACCTTGTAGCTCTCCTGTATCATACACCACACCATCCATAGGCTGGCTCATCGATGATGTATACCAATATGACTCCCCCTTGACCCACCTCTTAACGCTTTCACCCCTATGCCAGTTGTGGCTAAGGAGGATCCTTATCTGATGCTAGGACTCAAGCGTTTTATATAGTAGTGCAGTCTATGAGGTGGGAGTGACCACCAGGTGGATCTGAGCATATCAGGGTAGCATTTGGAGTCAATCCTATTTATAATAGAGTGGTTTACACCATTAGCAATAAGTATTTCATAAGCATTTGACTCTTTCAAAAAAAGAAAGATTTGGTTAATTTAAGCAATATTAACCAAATTTTTAATAATGGTGGTGGGGAAAAGGTGGTGTTTTGACATGTTTGTATCATATGGAACCTATGATCCATCATACAACTCATTTCTTGCATGATAACATGTTAGAATATATCAATTTCCACTTTTGCTATATAAAGTTAAAAAACTACCCCAATAAGTAATCATTTTAAAATGGCCATCATTTCATCAAACCTTATTTAAATCCTTTGATTCCTGGCCCATTTGGAAGCCAGGAGTGAGTACCATACTTCATACACTCACATGCATAGGTAAGGTTTAGTGGTTATTGTGTACTAGTGTGTTTAGTGCAAAATGTGCAAACATTGGGACAGTTTTTTGAGCCACTGTACCTTTGTGTATAACCCAGGTGTACATCTTTGCCTCTTCTGGGATTTGTTTGATGGGAGGGGAATTAAGCATGGGTTTAGTATCACAGTTCTTGCCAAGCTGTGCTGCAGACTCCCCTAGACTGGTTAAGTTAGAGACTAGGGTGGTTAATACATGGACAAGTCAAGAAATTTCTATCAAGAAAGTATCAGCCTGTTGAACACCCAGATTGTCCTTCAGGCTCTGCCTTTTTCCTTCTGCTTGGCACTGAGAGAGGGAAAACCTGATACCTGTACCTTATTGACTGTTGGACTCTCCTATTCTTGGTCATAGTGTTCTTCATCTCTGGCAAGGGCTATTTTCCAGATAGCCCACCACTTACATCCAATTCAGTGTCCTCCTCCATGAAAGTGACACTTCAGGCATTGCTTCTTCAGCTTCTTGCAGTTGTGGGTGATGTGTCCTGTTCTATTACAATTGAAGCACTTGCCTGTACTTCCTCTGATTATGAACACCTCTTCTTCATCTTTGGCAATCCTGCTGGTATCCATGTAATTGTCCTGGTTACTCCATTAGTACTTCTGCAGACAGCTGCAAATGAAGTTGAGCACTTCCATTGCACACTTGACATCTTGTACACTAGGCAACAAAAATGTTGCAATGAGTACTCTTGCCTAATTGGTGAATATTGCCTTAACCAGAAGGAATTATATAACCAATGTATATATTTTCAGAAAGCCCTTGATTAGGGCTATCTAACAATATATAGGTTTAAGGGTCTAGTATCAATGGGTAGTTTGATATTCATCAAACATTGAAAATATTGCAAACATTGCAGGATTTTTGTTGCTCAGTGTATAAAGGCCTAACATGACAAATAGGTCCATGCCTCCCCAAATTACCAACCTGGGGACCAAGTGCTTCTCAACAGAACCAATATCTGTTCTGATCAGCCATTTAAAAAGCTCAGAGACCAGAGATATGGCCCCTTTTCCATAATAAAGAAGGTTGGTTCCATGATCTATAAAATAAAATTAGATTCCAAATGGTGTGGAATCCATCCTGTATTCCATATAAGTCTCCTTTATTCCTATTTCCCTGGGGAATTCCCCTCTCAAAAACAACCACCTCTGTTACCACCAGATCTCATCTCCAGGTCTGAAGAATATGAAGTCAAGGATATCCTAGCCTCCCACAAACAATGACAACTAGGTTATTTCACCCGCTACTCTGTGCCTTTGGCACAAAGTTATTTTAGTTGGAGGATGCTAGTTATGAGTCACACCATACTTCTTAATCACAGTTCCTAGCTTTCATGTATGTACATCTATAAATTCTAACTCTTAAACAAATACTACAAATCAAAGTTGCAAGTTCCTAAATACTTCTCTCCAAACTATATTGGTAGCTTTGGTATCTCTTTGATTTAACCCAAATAAAACCTTGATGTTTCTAGGATGAGTACAACGTGAAAGAGCTACATATAATTGTCCATGAGAGAAAACAGGTGACCTCAAGTTAAGTCCAACATGCTCCAAAGTCTGTCCTTGTGATTTGTTAATGGTCATAGCATACACCAAATGAACAGGAAATTGGAATCTTCTGAAGGGAACAGGAGAGTCATCCAAACCAGAGTCAAGAGCCATCTTGGGTATAAAGACCACATTTCCATCTCCATTTTCTGTCAAGATATGACACTCCAAGATTCTTTGAGTTGATCTAAGGAGCCTCAAGTGAGTACCATTGCAAAGCCCTTGAAGAGGATCCAAATTGTGCAATAGCATAAGTGGAGCACCAATTTTGAGTTCCAGCTTGTGAAGAGGAAATCCAGAAGGGTTGAAAGTATGCAAGACCTCTGGTTGAATATAGTCATACTCTGGATCAATAACACTATCTGCACTAAAATAGGTCATTTTTTCCTGAGGTGAAACAGAGTCCAGAATAGAGGCATTGATTTCATGGACCTGCTCATTTCTTGGACAAAGAATAGTGCAATCTAGGAAGTATTTATCAGGCAAGTTTTGATTTTGAGCAA
>JBBPTI010000363.1:0-15410 GCA_038093995.1 Tylopilus aff. callainus | reverse complement strand
GTAGCTGGGAGTATGTACTATTTACAACTCCACCAACACTAAGTGAAATTCCCACAGTGTTTGGCAGTGCACTGCACACACTGCCATTAGGATTAGTATGGAAAGGGTTTCCAAGCTCACTGTACATAAGGAAATAAGTCCAGAGATCAATGGACATGAGACTGGAAATAACAGAGGTAGACTTGGTGAGATCATGGGATATGACAGTATCCCCCTCTTAGGCCTGAACCCCTGAAGGCTATAAGTATGGACAATACAGAGCTTGAAAAGTCAGGGTTCAAAAGTTTGTTAATTATCCAATCCTAGAATATAAAACCTGTCATGATGGATGTCTTGTCCCTTAAACCACTATGCCTACCATGTCTGCAAATGACATCACTGATATCTGCAACTGGCATAATGAAGAGCTTGAGAAGAGCAACTGCAATGATAATGAGTAACTTGATACAACCCTTAGGCCGGGCTGCGTAGTGAGCTGTGGGACAGCGGGGAGCGATAAGGGACTAGAGCTAATGGGAACCCAGGCGTCGACTGAGGACTAAGGGGAAAACCCAGAATAACTCGAATGAGGTTCCTGGGGCTCAATTGAGGGCCTATTTATAGGGTACAGGGTATTTGTACGTATTGTGTCCTTATCACTATATATGGCTGCTTTAGGGCAGACATGGGAATGAGGGAATTACGCTACTGGCCATACGCGAGTCATGGGGAGTCACTGCACTGGTTTGCGCAGCCCGGGCGCGGATGATGTGGAATTGTGTCAGGATGGTGCAATATGATGTGACGGGGCTGTGCAAAGGGACTGGACCACTTACTAAGGTAAACACAGCTTGGCGCTGCCATCGTGTGGCGTGTGAATGCTGTTAGTAGGCGGGTCCCTGGGGCATATCACCAAGAATAGGGATGGGTGGATAGGGAAAAATAGGGGTTGAAGACAGGGGCGTGAGCGAGGTCGTAACATAACTTGTGGTGAAGATGATGGAGCACAAGTGCTGTCATCTGGCAAAGAAGGAGATGGTGCAGCACAAGGCAGAGGAGGAGGCATGGGAGAAGGCTGCACTGGAGGAGTGCCAGAGGGTCACAGGGGAGAAGGTGCATCACAAGAATGCTGAAGAGGCAGCCAAGTTATGGATAAGTACTGCCTGAGAAAACATACCACCAGAGCTGACAAATGTAGACCATGGAGGTACACATGGAGCAGAGCATGGCAAAGGGAAAGGGCAAGCAGTGGGCATTGCCTGACTACAACTGGTGCATGAAGAGGAGGGTTGAGCATGTGCTCTGTGAGGGCTCTAAGGTGACTACAGCCTGCCAGGAGTACTACAACTGGAAAGTGTGATTCAACTGGGGGACAAGAAGCTGGTGAAGCATAGGGAGCAGCTGGTGGCAGACAATAGTGAGATGGAGGAGGTTGTGGCACCACATAAGAAGCAGTGGTCAGAGAATGTGGAGGGCTCAGCTGGTAAGTCTAGGTTGGGTGAGGAGTAGGTAGTTTGGCTGTTTCACTTCACTAGCCCTCCTGTAAATAAAATACTGCATTGTATCTTTTTTGGATTGTTTAGACTGAAGTCTGAGGGCTGGGCTTGTTCAAGTACTAGAGATGGTAATCTGATACTAGTTCTAAAGCATGACCAAGTTCCATGGCTAACAACCAAGAAGTTTCCTCATTTGTACCTTTGTATCCTAACTATCATACTAGATACAGTAGTTTGCAGTTCCTTCATCTGTGATCTATCTTGGAGTCTAAGATTTTGGTGATCTCATATTCTGGTTCTCCATCTACCTCAACCAGAGGTGGCAGAGGTTGTATGTGATTAGGGATAGTATTAGGAATACAAGGTCTCAATTGAGACACATGAAAGACTGGATGTATGGACTTCATTGTGTCAGGTAAATGGAGGGTGAAGGAGTGAGTACCTGCCTGGGTGATGATTTTGTATGGCCCTAAGTTCTTTTCTGATAACTTCTTAGATGACCTGGTTGACCTGATGTGCTTAGCTTTCATGAAGACCTGATCTCTGGGCTTGAAGACCTAATCTCTGGGCTTGAAGTCTGGAGCCAGAGATCACTTGGTGTTGGCAGGTCCTTGATATCACTCCTGGACATGGGTCATTTCCTTATGTAGGAATTGATGTAGTGAATCAAGATCTACTGAGTACTCATGTACACGAGCAGAAGTGAGGTCTCACTCTGGATGTATGAAGATGTTCAGATGATAACTCTTGTTAGTGAAGAAGGGTGACATACTGGTGATAGCATTGAGAGCATTATTATATGTGAACTCTGCTAAGGGCAGGAGTTCAGACCAGTTATTCTGCTGATAGTTGCAATTGAAACAACCCTTAGTAGTACGGGTAGTGAGTGGTGGGGCAGCGAATGGGGATGGTGATGACAAAAGCTAGTGGGACCCAGGTGTCAACTGAGAACTAAGGAGAAAATCCAAGATAACTCAAATGAGGATCTTGGGGCTTTATTGCCAGGCTTATATATATTTACAGGATTGGTACATGTTTGTACAGTTATTACTACATATGGGTTCATTTAGGGTAGATGTGGGAATGTAGGGCTTATGCTATTGGCCTGGGATGAGTCATGGGGAGTCACTGCACTGCCTTGCACAGCCTGGGCACCACTAATACATAATTTCGCCATAATGGCATGATATGAGGCAATGATGACATCATGGGGCTGTGCAAGGAGTCTGGAATGCTTACTAAGGTAAACACAGCTTGGCACAGCCATTGTGTGGTGTGTGAATGCTGTTAGTAAGCAGGCTAGATGGCATTCTGATACCAGGATAGGAGTAGAACCATTTAAGGGCAAAAATAGGGGGAGTGAGTGAGGTTGTAACACTACCCCCCTGCTAAAGCTCAACCTCTGGGGGAGCAAACAGAAGAGGGTGACCAAAGAGAGTGGCAAAGACTGAATGAAAGATGGGGTGCAGAGCAAATAGGTGAGCAGCATGGAAGTCACAGAGCACATCAGGGCAGTAGGTAAGGTTGGAGGCAGGCTCCCAGGTGTGATCATCAGCAGAATAACCCTTCCAGTGAACCAAGTACTGAATTCTGCGGCTGCAAGGCTGGGAGTCCACAATGAAGTCAACTTCATACTCAGTGTCACAGTTGTTGGTAATAATAGTGGGGCTGGGGGTGATGTTAGGCTGAAGAGGAATAGGGGCAACATAGGGCTTGATATGGGAGATGTTGATGACAGGGTGTATCTGGATGTAGCTGGGGAGGTGTAGTTTAACTGTGTTGGGTCCCTTTATGGAGACAACAGGGAAGGGGCCAATCCATCAATTGGTGAGCTTTCAGCATGGAAACAGCAGGGTGAGATCATCAGTGGCTAACCATACCTTATCACCAGTTATGTAAGTGGGGGTTGGTGCACGAAGGTGGTTGCCAGCTGAGATCATGCAATTCTGTGCATGGGATAAGTGCTCCTTGGTCTGTAATAAGATGGACTGGTAGTCCTGTGCAATCTCTGAGGCAGCAAAGGACTTGGAGTTGTGGGGTTCTACTTCCATACAGGGTTGGTATATGCATGTGACCTGGAAAGGGGAAAACTTTGAAGCAGTGAACTGCTTCACATTTATGGAAAATTGGACCAATGGCAGCCAACATGCCCAGTTATCCTGTCATTCAGTGCAGTACATATGAAGATAGAAGGAAACTTCTCAATTCATTTGCTCTGTCTGCCCATCTGTCTGTGGGTTATGTGCAGAAGATAACTTTACCAAGATTCTGAGCTGGATACACAGGGATGTCATAAATGCTGCAGTGAACTGTGGACCCTGGTCAGAAACAATGGAATTGGGAAGGCTGTGATGCTTCCACATGTGGGTCAGATAGAGATCCACTAGGTCTGTGGCAGAACACATCTTGGTGCAAGGGACCAGCTCCACTTCTTTCAAGAAGCGATCAACAACTGTAAGAATGGTGTCATATCCTCCCACTGGGGGAAGGTTGGTGATAAAGTCAGCTGTAATATCCTGCCATGGTCCTTCAGGTATTGGCAATGGTTGTAACTTCCCTCTTGGCAGTTGGTTATCCACTTTGGCATGAGTGCAGCATGTGCATTCCTGCACATATCTTTTGACATCTTTTCTCATTGCTGGCCAACTATAGGACCATGTGAGCAACTCCAGGGTCTGGAGGACTCCTGGGTGTCTGCTCATGGCATGATCATGATGAAGGGTGATTACCTATGTTTGGAGATCCAGGGGGATGAAAGTTTGGTTATTTCTTTTGAGAACCTGGTCTAATACCTTATATCCCTGTGCCATCAGCTTCTTGAGGGTGGCTTCAGGGAGTCGTATAGTTTGATGTGAGATTTGATCAGTTAGCTCATCTCTGGGGGTGCTGATCACTATCTTCTTTGTTTCATCCCCTCCTTCCTCAACCTGGCTTATCTGTTCCAGGGGGATTACCAATACCACTTTGTTATCCTCATCTCCCATATGCATCAAGTCTAATCTCCGTGATAGGGCATCTACTTTTGTTATGAGTGTCCCAGCCTTATAACATCATTTGAAATTGAACTGGGAGAGATACTGCATTCATTAGGCTTGTCACTGATTCAGATCTTGGCAGGTTATGAACCAGGCAAGATTTTGATAATCATTCCAGATTTCAAACTCATGTTGCATTCCTTCTAAATAGTGCCTCCACCCCTCCAATGCCAATATTATGCTGAGCATCTCTTTATCGGCAATGGGGTAATTCCACTGCTCCAGGGTTATGGAATGAGAGGAGAACACCACTGGATGCCATCGATTTTTCTTTTCAACTGATAACACTGCTCCAACAGTGTAGTTACTGGTGTTGCTCTCAACCTGATACCAGCAGTCATTATCTGGATAGGGGAGGACAGGGGCTGTCATAAATTTTTCCTTCAGGCTTCTGAATGCCTCATCACATTCATTTGTCCACTCTAAGGTTATTCCCTTCTTTGTGAGATCATGCAGGGGCCAGGCAATCTTTGCATAGTCCTGAATAAAGCATTGATAGAAGTTGGCTAGCCCCAGGAAGGCCCTTGTTTGACAGAGTGTCATGGGTGTAGGCCAGTCCATTACTGCCTTTACCTTGGCTGGGTCCATGGCAATCCCTTCTGGACTTACGATCATGCAAAGGAACTCCACTATTCTTGTAGAGAATGAGCACTTCTCAGGTTTTACAAATAGGTTGTTCTTTTCCAATCGGTCTATCACCTTCTCAACAAGCCATTCATGTGCCTGTAGATTGTTGGTTGGGGAGAAGATAAGGAGATCATCAATGTACACAATGACATTAGTCATGTCATGGAAAAGATTGTTCATCATGGTTTGAAACATGGCTGGAGAGTTGCATAGATCAAAGAACATTACCATGGGTTCATAGGCTCCTTTATGGCATACAAAGGCAGCCTTCCATTCATCTCCTTCTTTAATCTGTACATTGTTGTACCCCCACTGGAGATCTATCTTGATAAACAACTTGGCATCTTTCAGCTTGTTGATGAGCTGGGAAATTAGCAGGAGTGGGTAGTTGTTTCATACTGTGTGCTCATTCAAATAACAGTAATCCTGTACCATTCTCTTTTGTCCATCTTTCTTTGGTACAAAGAACATGGGTGATGTTTGTTCAGACTTAGAGGGGTGAATATAACCCTTTCAGAGTTAATCTTCTATGAAGGCTTCTACCTCTTCTTGCTCCTTTGGGCTCAAGGGGATAATGCATTCCTTCTTCAGTTTGAATGTTTCCTTCAGTTCGATGGCATGGTCCCAGGGCTTTCAGAGGGGCATGTGTTCTGACTCTTTTTGTGAGAAGACTCATCAGTACTGATGGTAGCATTGGGGCACCAGGGCAAGGAGTTCTTCTACCACAGAGTGTTTCTGTTCTTCCTTCTTCCTACTCTGTTCTTCTGCATAGGCAACCTCACCTACTTCCTGCTCATGATTCTGGCAACTGATCCATTCATGATTGCAGGTTTCAGGACATTTTGCAAAGCTAACCTGTCTGGTCTTCCAATTGATCTGGGGGTTGTGATCTTGAAGCCACAGATATCTGAGGATTACATCATTGCTTCTGATATCTGATACATACACTCAGAGCAACTCCCAATGACCATTAATGTTGCAATAGACTTCTACTTTTTCTGTGATGCAACCCCCTGCATTCTCAGAACCGTTGATATTGCATATGATGATGGTTTGGCAGCTGGTTAGGGTTGGGATATGGTGCCTGTCAATGAAGTCCTGATTTATTAACATCAGATTTGCTCCACTGTCAATGAGGGCAGTTGCTGCAATATATCTTCCTTTGGTGGAGGGCTTAATCCTCATTGTTAGTTTGATTTCTTTTCCCTTGTGGACTACCCTTGTGTATATCTTTCGAGATTCTGGGGTTTCAGTGGTGAAAACAGGGGAATTAAGCACAGGTTTAGTATCACAGTCTCTACCAGGCTTGCCTGGAGACCCCCCTAGACCAGCTATGTTAGATACTAAACTTGTCAGTATAGTCACGAGTTTCATTAGTTCCACCAAGAAAAAGTTATTATTAGCCTGTGAGACACCCAGATCATCTCCTAGGCTCTGCCTTTTCCCTTCTGCTCCTTTTCAGTATTGGGAAAATCCTGTTCTTCAACAGGTGTGGCCCTGCCTTCATCTTTGGCTAGAATAACCTTTCATACCTCTTTCTTCTGGCAACTATATTGGTGTCCTCCACTGTGGAAATGGCACTCTGGACACTGCTTCTTCAGCTTTTTGCAGTCTCAGGCTAGGTGACCAGTGCCTTTACAGTTAAAACACTTTCCTTGGCTTCTCTGAATTGTGAATACTCCTTCTTCATCTGCCTCTTTGAACCAATCTACCTCCATTCAGTCATCCCATGGTCAGAAGTTCAGTCCTCATTCCCTTATGAACATGAGGGCTTCCATTGCATAGCCAATGTCTTGGATATTCTGGAGATAGTCTGCAGGGGTGGACTTTTGTGCACCTTCTTTAAAGATCTGAAGAATAATATGGCAGGCCATATTCTGTTCGAGAAGGTGGATGGCATGACTGTCATCAATCCCAGCCATCTGGTAGAGCATTTCCCATTGGACTAGGAAGTTGTCAGTTTGTAGGGTTCCTTGTCACAATTGTTCAAGTTGTGCAATGGCCCAGTCCTTCTGATTGATGGACCGAAACAGGCTCTCTATTTCCTGTACCAACTCATCCCAGGTGTATGTTTGACCACAGTGGAGATGGGTCTGGGCAAATGGCCCAGCCTTCAGTCCTTTTAGCTGGGAGAGCACTGCAGTCACTGCTTCATAGCTCTTCAGAAGGATGGTGAAGTGGTTGGTGTGGAGCCATGCCTTGATCTTGGCCCACCACTTTTCAAACTTGGCCATTGATTCCTCATAATCTCCAGGATCTGCAAACATCTCCACCTTTTGGGTTGCCTTTCCTTTGGCAGTGGCAGTGCTGTTGAGATTAGAGATGGTTTGTTCAAGCACCATGACATCTTTCAGCAGGGCAGCAGTCTTCTTCTGTTCCTCGATGCATCCATTGTAGAGTTGTTGGTTTTGTTTGGTCAGGGTGGTGAACTCTAACACAATGGTGGCAATCTTGTCCTCCAACATGAGGTTCAGGTCAGCAAAGATTTGGAGTGTGGACTGTGACATAATGTCAGGCTACATGGGTCTTGGGTATACAGATTCTCTTTCCATCATGGATTACCCAAGTTTTTCTTTGATATTCTTTGATAGCTGCAGGGTGTCTGGTGGCTCTGTATGGCATGGATCTAACCAGTGTTATCTGCAGTTGGCTGATTAGTCTCAGTCTGTTCTTTG
Organism: Tylopilus aff. callainus; assembly: GCA_038093995.1. Taxonomy (NCBI): domain Eukaryota; kingdom Fungi; phylum Basidiomycota; class Agaricomycetes; order Boletales; family Boletaceae; genus Tylopilus; species Tylopilus aff. callainus. The sequence goes on along the minus strand of JBBPTI010000363.1, from coordinate 7,598 downwards.
TTGATCTCCTCCAGTGGAGTTTTATAAACACTTGCCCTATTGTGATCACTTGGGGTTAAGGGTGCAAAAAGTTTATTTTAATAACTACCATCTGTAATTCTGCTGAGGCTGGTCCTCCTCTTGATGGATGGCTTGCCTTTTGTAGCCAATGGTAAAGGAGTAGACTCCTGGGTGGATGTTGGCAGTGATTTGAAGTGGAGTGAGTTCTTGTGCAACAAGCGAAAGAAGTCAAAGTATGAAGTAAAGAAAAAGACAAGAAAAGAAGATGGTTAAAAAGGTGAATATGGCCAGCAGGAGCTGGGCAGTCATTCAAAAAAGTGGGGGTGTAACAAAAAGATACCTGTAAGAAGATGTAGGTAGGTGTGGATAAGGAGGTGTACAGTGATAGTAGTGGGAGCTACTAGGAAGTGGCTAAAGGTAACAAGGGTGGCACAGAGATGTGCAAGGGCAAAGGCATCCCTGGTCATCAATAGGGCAGACAAGGGTGGCAGCGGCAGTGTGGCAGGCAGCTCTTGTTGCAGCAATTCTTTCTTGGTGGGCAAGGCAGACTTTTTTGACTAAGAAGCAGGTGCAGTTTTCTTGCCAACAACAGTACTCTTCATTGAGGCAGTGGTGGGTGTTGGGCAAGGTGGGATCATGGTAGGGACCCTCGAGGTCATTTGGGTCAACAGACTTGGGCAGGGTTGACTCACGCTTAATGGTAGGAGAGGGGGACAGTGATAGCACTAGATTCTCCTTCTCCTCTTCTTTTTTCACTTCTCTGTACTTCCCTGCTAACCTCCTTTTTCTTTGGGCAGCAGCAGAGGTGGGGTTGAAGACTTGGGCAAATAGGCAGGGATGCTCCTCTATAAAGAGGCAGGTACTGGTGGCAAGGGCAGTGAGGTCAAGTGCACACTCAGGACATGGGACATGGATTTGGGCTGAGTTCACTGAAGCAGAGGGCTGTCAGTAACAATGGCCAACAACTCTGCTAAGCTCACTACTGATGATGGGCTTCAGGATGGCAGTGGCAACAGCGAAGCAAAGAGATTTGAGTTATAATGAAACAACCCTTAGTGGTATGGGTAGTGAGCAGTGGGGCAGCAAACAGGGACAGTGATGACAAGAGCTAGTGGGACCCAGGCATCAACTGAGGATGAAGGAGAAAACCCAAGATAACTCAAATGAGGATCTTGGGGCTTTATTGCCAGGCTTATATATGTTTACAGGATTGGTACATGTTTGTACAGTTATTACTATGTATGGGTTCATTTAGGGTAGACATGGAAATGCAGGGCTTACATTATTGGCCTGGAATGAGTCATGGGGAGTCACTGCACTGCCTTGCACAGCCTGGGCACCACTGATGCATGATTTCACCATAATGGTGTGATATGAGGCAATGATGACATCATAGGGCTGTGCAAGGAGTCTGGAACACTTACTAAGGTAAATACAGCTTGGTGCAGCCATTGTGTGGTGTGTGAATGCTGTTAGTGAGCAGGCCGGATGGCATTCTGATACCAGGATAGGAGTAGAACCATTTAGGGGCAAAAATAGGTGGAGCAAGCAAGGTCATAACAGCAATAGACACACAGGTACTGTTCAAGAGTTTGATTCATGCACTTGGTTTGTCCATTGCCCTTTGGATGATATCCAGAGGTGAAATGCAGCCAGATGTTGAGGGCTTTTCCAAGGGACTGGAAAAAGTGTGAGATGAACTCTGAACCTTGATCAGATGTGATGTGAGATGGAATGCCATGTTTGGAGAAGACATGCATTAAGAACAACTTAGCTAGTTCTGGAGATGTAACTGTGTCCATTGTTGGAATGAAGATACATTGCTTTGAAAGGTGATCAATGATGACTAGGATAGTGGTATGGCCAGAGAAAGCCAGAAGTTGTTCAATGAAGTCCATTGAGATGGAATTCCACAGATGTTCTGGGATAGAGAGTTGTTTGAGTAGATCATATGGCTTGTATCTAGGAATCTTTGTGCAAGCATAGGCAGTGCAGGAGGAAATGTACTCCTTTACAAATGTTCTAATGCCTGGCCAGGTGTATTCATAGCAAATGAGTTCCAAGGTCTGGTTTTGTCTGAAATGTCCAGATAGTGGATGGTTATGTATTATGACCTTGCTTGCTTGCCTCCCCTTTTGGCCCTAATCTCTATTCCACTCTGGCTCCTCCCTATCCCCAGCTGCCATTCATGTGCCACCCCCTTTCCTATTCTAGGATCCTGACTAACAGCATTCATACACCACATGATGGCTACACCAAGCTGTGTTTATCTTAGTCAGTGATTCAGCCTCCTTGCACAGCCTGATGATGCCATCTTTGCCTCAGATCACACCACTATGGTGCCATCTTACAACATCAGCTCCCAGGCTGCACAAGGCAGTGCCATGACATTCCATGACTCACCCTTAGCCAGTGGTGTAACTTCCTCACTCCCATGACTGCCCTAAAGCATGCCATATATAGTAATACCATACAAACATGTGCAAACCCCTGTAACAGTATATAAGGCTGATAATTCAGCCCCAGGATCCTCATTTGAGTTATTTTGGATTTTTCCCTTTAGTCCACAGCAACTGCTCAATATAGGGACATGACCCTATAGCTTGGGTCACTACCACTCTTTACCACTAGTGAAACAGCCCTTAGGTCAAGGGTAGTGAGCAGCAAGGCAGCAAACAGGAACAGTGGTGACAAAAGCTAGCAGGTGGCCCAGGCATTGACTGAGAACTAAGGGGAAAACCCAAGATAACTCAAATGAGGATCCTGGGGCTGAATTGCCAGCCTTTATATACTGTTATAGGGGTTTGTATATGTTTGTACAGTATTACTATATCTGGTATGCTTTAGGGCAGTTGTGGAAGTAAGGAACTTATGCCACTGGTGGAAAATGAGTCATGGGGTGTCATGGCACTGCCTTGTGCAGCTGGGAGCTGATGTCATGAGATGGTGCCATGATGACATGATCTGAGATGAAGATGACATCATCTGGCTATGCAAGGAGGCTGGATTGCTGACTAAGATAAATACAGCTTGGTGCAGCCATCATGTGGCATATGAATGCTGTTAGTTAGGATCCCAGGATGGAAAGGGGATGGCACACAAATGGAAGCCTGGGAAGGGGTGGAGCTGGGGTGAAATAGGAGTCAAGGACAAAAAAGGAAGGTGAGTGAGCAAGGTCATAACATTACCCCCCTGCTAAAGCTCAAACTCTGGGTGAGTGAAACAGGAGTGGGTGAGAGAAGAAAGCAGCAAAGATAGAGCAAGTGACAGGTCAAGGAGCAGAAGAGTGAGCAGCATGGAAATCACAAAGAGTGTCAGGGCAGTGGATAAGATTGGAGGAAGGTTCCCAGATATGATCAGTGTCAGAGTACCCTTTCCAATGAACAAGATACTGAATCCTGCAGCCCCAGGGCCAGGAGTCCATGATAAAATCAACTTCATGCTCTGCATTACAGCCATCAGTGATAAGGGTGGGGCCTGGAGCTACATTGGGTTGTGCTAGTAAGGGGGTAATGTACAGTTTGGTGCATGAAATGTTGACCACAGGGTGGATTTGCATGTGGCAGGGTAGGCAGAGTTCCACAGCATTGGAGCCCTTCATGGAGATGATGGAGAAGGGACCAACCCATCAGTCAGAGAGTTTCCAGCTAGGTGTTTGTTGTGTGAGGTTGTCAGTTGATAACCAAACCCAATCACCTGTGGAGTAGGATGGGGCTGGAGAACAATGCAGATCAGCAGAGGCCTTCATGTGGTCCCACACTTGGATGAGGTACTCTTTGGTCTGGGCTAACACCATCTGATAATTGCCTGCAGTCTCTGTCACATGAGGGGATTTTCTGATATGGGGCTCAACTCCCATTTGAGGCTGGTATGTTTGTGTGATCTGAAAAGGGGAGAATTTTGAAGCAGTGGACTGCCTCATGTTAATGGAGAATTGGGCCAGTGGCAACCATCATGCCCAGTTATTCTGTCATTTAGTGCAGTATATACAGAGATACAGGGAAACCTCTCTATTTATTCATTCAGTCTGCCCATTGGTCTGTGGGTGGTGTACAGATAAGAGATTAGTGGAAATTTCAAGTTGTTGACATAGCACTTGCATGAGGGTGGAGGCAAATTGTGGTCCTCAGTCTGATATAATCAAGGAGGGAAGTCTGTGGTGCTTCCAGATGTGGGCAAGGTACAAATCAGCAAGGTCTGCTGTGGAGCAGCTTTTGAAACATGGGATGAGTTCCACCTCTTTTGAGAAGCAATCGACCACCATTAGTATAGCATCATGCCCTGTGAACATAGGGAGATCAGTAATGAAGTCTGCAGAGATATCCATCCATGGTCTGTCAAGGACCAGGAGGGATTGTAGCAATCCTGTGGGGGCTCAATTCCCTGGCTTGGTCCATGCATACTGAGTGCAACCATAAACATACTCTTCAATATTCTTCCTCATTCCTTCCCATCCATAGTATCATGTGAGAAGTTCAAGGGTTTAGAGAACACCTGGATGTCCACTGATAGCATGGTTGTGGTGGAGTGTAATGATCCAGGTTCTGAGATTGGGTGGAATGTAGATCCAATCCTGCCATCTTAATACTTGATTGCTGATCTTGTACCCTTGTGCCATCAACTTCTTGAGGGTGCTTTCAGGAAGTTGAATTATCCTATGTGAGATTTCTCTTATTAGTTCATCACCTGGGATTGTCACCTCTACTGGTGTATGCTCATCATCCTGCTCCTCTATCTGTCCCACATGCTCCTGTGGTATGATCAACACAGCTTTGTTATCTTCATCTCCAATGTTTATCAAGTCTGACTGTCAGAATAGAGCATTGGCTTTGGTCATTAGCAACCCAGACTTGTGATATCACTTGAAGTTGAATTGGAAGAGGTATTGCATCCACCATGCCTGCCTCCAATTTAGATCCTGTCTTGTCATGAACCAGGAGAGGTTCTGATGGTCATTCCAAATCTCAAACTCATACCAGGTCCCTTCTATGTAGTGTTGCCAGGACTTGAGTGCTAAAATTACACTAAGCATTTCTTTATCAGCAATGGGGTAATTTCTCTGTTCTGGGATTATGAAATGAAACAAGTACACAACTGGGTGCCAATGCCCTTCCTTTTGTACTGATAGCACTGCTCTGACTGCATAATTGCTGCCATCACTTTCCAACCAGTAGTGGCAGTCATTGTCCAGGTAAGCTAATACTGGGGCTGTCATGAATTGGTGTTTGAGTTTGTCGAAGGTGTTATGCTCACAGCTATGCTACATTCCTTTCTTTCCTACATTTCCTTCTTTAGCCACCTTTACCCATGCCACAGCACTGCAACTTGGTAGTACCCAAGCCTTAGCTTCCATACTGGCTAAACTTAGTATCCACAGCATTCCAGGCACTGGACCACAGTAGAGTAAAGATCCAATTACCCAGATACTAATGCCGCCTGCAGCACTTAGGCAAACCACAGTCACAATGGCACTCATCTCGTGCCATCCACTTCCACCCCAATAGCAATACTTGCGCAGAGCACACCATAGTATGCCACCCATTCTCACTCCAATGGCATTAACCTTGCCATCGCATCATCACACACCTTTGTTTCTCACTCCAGTAGCATTTAACCCACAGCATTGCCTCCCTCATACGGACCAGGCCAGTTTTTGTCTTGCACTTCTGTATTTAGTATTCTTGCCTGCCATTACTTACTTTAGGCTCCGCTTGAATCCCATTTGTACTAGTATATAAGACCACCTGTATTATATTGGAGCCCCAATCAATTCTTCTTGGATCTTCCCTCACAAGGCACCTGCATACTAGGAGATTGATCCACTGTTCTGTTTCACTTCACTTTCGCTACACTTCCCTCCATGCCTCCTAGTGCCTAGCACCTGAGGTCATTTCATTAAGAATTGATTCTCCTCTTTGCCACTGTCACTCTTCAACTGCCCTGAAGGCCCCACCCATCATCACCTTTCTTGTTATCAGTAAGCAGAGTTGAACCCACGTTCCCTTATTGACATGGAAGGACACTAGTGAATGCTATACGTGCTAAGTTGGCCCCCACTGTTGTAGTTGGCAGCTCAACAGGCAGACAGCATCTAGTAGCTGCCCCTCACCCAATTCGCCCCATCAACCTTAACCTTCTCACCACCATTGCTTTCTGCCTCAAAGCTGATGCCACCACTGCTGCTGAGAAAGAGCAGCAAGAGTTGTGGGAAGAGATTGACTGGGCTATCGCAGATTTCACTGTGAGGTCCAGGGCTTCAGATACACCCACACTTGTTTATCCCCCATCCCTAGTTGCTGACATCAACCCAAACAACTTCGTTCCCCCCACACCACCTATCCCTTCACCATCCACCCTTCACTGGCTCATTGCCAAAGCCAAAGAACAGATCCACCACTATGAGGAGTACGCAGCCCACATAGAAGCCCAGCTTGCTGCTCCCCTTCCCCCATCCCTAGACTACTGCGCCTGTTGTAGGCCAGACTGCCTTTGTCACCCCTTCTGTTTTCCACCATTCCACTCGCACCTGAGACAGTCCAGGACATCCAGTACTGTACTGGTGTGCAGTCTCAACGAGCCCAGCTGCCTCTGCCCAAAGAATCTTCTGCAGCGGCCCAGCAAATATCTTTAGCTTTCCTTTTTGTACTTACTTGCCTTTCTCTTCCACCCTTTTTAGTTTTAGCATTCTTCTCCAAGGATGTTCCCACTCTTCTTTTGGTACTCCCTTTTAGCCTCTTGTTTTACTTCTTTCTTGTTACTCTTGTTCTGCATCTATTGCCTTCTTACCCACACCCAGTTTGATTGCAACACCTTCCTCATTTCCTTACAGTTACCCTCAGGAGAGTACTCCCTTATCATCACTACCCCTACCAGCACATGAGGCTGCAACTTCTGCTATGAGAGCACCCCTACCAACTGGGCTGAGTCAGCACCCCAGGACGACTGGTAGTTATCCAATACACCTTTTGAACTAAAGTTTCCAGCTCCAGCTATAGAGGGATTACTTAGCAAGCTGAGAGAATGCTGAATGCATCCTAAAGGAAGAGTAATCAGGATCCTCAATAGGCTGAGACCAGGAGACTATTGAGATCAGAAGACTGTAGTCCACTCAAGACCTCTAGCGCCCCTCCTATTTGAAAGGCCCAGCCACAGCTGGTATAAGAAACACAAGGCACCTACCATAAAGAAAGAAGTCTGCTTTCAATATGTCGCAGGTACTCCTCAATATCATTGCAGACCCCACTATTCCTCTACTGGACAAACTTGCTGCCATTGCAGCCGAGTTCACCACTGTCACTGCTCAGAATATCCAACTCGCTCAATCACTACATGCATCCAACAACGAGATTATCCATCTCAAGCAGCTGGTGATGGTAGGCCAAACCACAGTAGCCACTCTCCAGGGTCAAATCACCACAGCTGGCCCTTCAGGTACCTCAAAGAAAGTTGAGCTGTTTGCCAATCCGGGCGAATACAGTGAGCAACAAAACCGTTGCAATGTCTAACCCCAACACGGTGCGTGAAGCGCACCGCAATCACCCCTGGGAATTTCGCTTAGCTGTAGTAGAGACAAACAAAGTACAAACAAATAGCTACAA